>JAPJBO010000441.1:0-184200 GCA_030068145.1 Diplonema papillatum | reverse complement strand
GGTTCAATGAAGTAACCCCGAGCTCACGCCCATTTAAAGTTTGAGAATAGGTCGAGGAAGCGATTTCCCCAATGCCTCCAATCATTCGCTATACCTGGCGTAACTCCTGTTTTGGTTCTAGCTATCCTGAGGGAAACTTCGGAGTGAACCAGCTACTAGATGGTTCGATGGGTCTTTCGCCCCTATACCCAGCTTTGACGAGCGATTTGCACGTCAACATCGCAACGGACCTCCACCAGGGTTTCCCCCGGCTTCGTCCTATCCAGGCATAGTTCACCATCTTTCGGGTCCCAACAAGTGTACTTAACCTCAAATCCCTTTCCAGTAAATCAGGATCGGGCTGTGCTGCGTCCTCAAGGATTCGGTCGGAAAGAAACGCACGATAAGAGACCTTCTCCCTTTCAAAAGGGGGGGCTTGTACTTGCGAAGTTCCGACCGGCGAAAGAACACTGTTCACATGAGCTCCGAATTCCTGTGAGGGTTTCTTTGGATGAATCGGTCAAAAACTCGAGAAAACGGGTACCCATAGCTCTCCCAGAACCTCTTCAATGACTCACAAGTGGGCATACCTTGGTTCGTTTTGCGCGAAACCTCAAAGACCAGCTTTTCGGATCACCAAATTCGTCCGACATCCTCGCCATTCATCGTGAACTTGTTCTTTGGTACTATTTCCTGTTTTTGTTGCGTTTTTCGCTCTCTTTCGAGTCGGCCTCTCACAAAGAGGCCGTATCTAGAAGGAAGGCTACAAACACTGAGAATCAATCCAATCCACGAGGGGGCCCGCAGGGCAACCGAGTGCGGGTTACTATATAATTATGTGGCTTGTCCGTCTGTCTGTCTGTCTGTCTGTCTGTCTGTTCGTCACAATGAAAAATTCCAAGCAAAAATTTCACCTTTGTCAAAAAAAAATTCTGAAAAACTCAAAATTCAGAATCCAGTTTCTATTGGTTTTCCTACGAACCAGACCGGCAAACCAGCCATTTTTTGGCAGCATCCAATTCCACAGGTCAGGTTACTATATAATTATGTGGCTTGTCCGTCTGTCTCTCTGTCTGTCTGTCTGTTCTTCACAATGAAAAATTCCAAGCAAAAATTTCACCTTTGTCAAAAAAAAATTCTGAAAAACTCAAAATTCAGAATTCCGCTTCTATAGGTTTTCCTGGCTTGCTGGCTGCTGACTTGCTGGTGCTGCCTTGCTGGTGCTGACTTGCTGGTGCTGACTTGCTGGTGCTGACTTGCTGGTGCTGACTTGCTGGTGCTGACTTGCTGGTGCTGACTTGCTGGTGCTGACTTGCTGGTGCTGACTTGCTGGGTGCTGGCCTGGGTGGGTGTCTGCTGGTACTGCGCTGCCTGCTATGTGCTTCCTGCTGGTGCCTGCGTGTGCTGCCTGCCGTTGGTGCTGCCTGCCGTTGGTGCTGCCTCCTGCTGGTGCTGCCTGGTGCTCATAATATTTTTTTCCAAAACTTGAAAATTCGAAAAATATACCCAAGTATCACAGTCCCCGTGCCAAAGATTGTTGCTATGCGTGTGCTTTGTCTGTCTCTAATCTGCCCAAAACTTCCACCGATTAGGGATCATCAGAACTATGAACACGCAGACCTCGAAAGGTTTGCTTCCTCCTGTTTTGTTTCCACTGCGGTTAGCCACATACAATGTCGTGAGACAAAGTTTTTTCGGCCAGTTGCGAGGAACTGCCTGCAGGAGTTGCTCAAAGCATGAACGTCAAGGACGCTCAACAAAGCCTATGGAGGGGCTCGCATCTGATCCAAAATGCTGGCATAGTGACACGGGTTGATCTTGCTGACTGGCTCGACAGGTACTCCCGCGTTGCAAAGTGCAGCTTCCTTTCAACCCTTCAAAGATAGGACAAAGCACGCACACAAGAGACAACCAATAGCCATTTTCCCCTCCCCCATCCTTCCTCCCAATGTTTTGGGTTCCTGGTTTGGTTCTGCTGATGCTGTGCTGCTTCTGCTGCTACTTCTGCTGCTGCTGCTTCTGCTGCTGCTGCTGCTGCTGCTTCTGCTCCTTCTCCCCCTGCTGGTGCTTCAGTCTTGCTGATGTTTCTGCTGCTACAAAAAAAAATGCGAATGAGTGGAAACCCCATGTGCTGACAACGGTGGCTACCTGTTCTTTGGGCCAAAAGGGGCCTGCCATGCCAGCACTGGGACATCTTTTCATTTCTTTACATTCATTTCTTTAAAATAAGAAGAAAAGTGTGGACAAAAGGCTTAAAGCAACCTTCTCTTGACTTCGATGGGGTTTTTGCTGCCTTGCTGCTGCTCATCTAGCTGCTCCTGTTGTTCCTGTGTTTGGTGCTGGTGCTGCTCTTGCTCCTGCTTCTCTTGTTGCCTTTCATCGAAGCTGTGAAACTCTCTCAAAACCAAACGCTGCAGTAAACGACCCTCCCCCTTCGAAATGGAAAGGCTTGCATTTTTCATCGAAGCCCCGATTCGCAAACTTCGTCTGTGTTTTAATTTCCTGTTTAGGTTTCTTTGAAACGAAAGTTGCTGTCTGCCTTGCTGCTGCCTTGCTCCTCCTCTTGCTGCTCTTCTTGCTGCTACTCTTGCTCCTGCTGCTCTGCTGCCTTTCTCCGAAGCTGTGGAATTCTCGCAAAACCAAACACTGCAGTCAAGGACCTTCGCTTGCAAAGACTGCTTTCATTGCAAGCTCCGATTTCCTTCTTAAGCGCTTCAAACAAACTTCGTCTGTGTTTTGATTTTCTGTTTATGTTTATTTGAATTCAAAGCTCCTATCCTGTCTGCTGCCTTCTGTTGGTGCTCTTCCTCCTGCTGATTAACCGCTGCTGTCTTGCTCTGGCTGCCTTGCTGCTGCTGCCTTGCCGCTGCTGCCTTGCTGCTGCTGCCTTGCTTGCCGCTCCTGCCTTGCCGCTGCTGTCTTGCCTTGCTGCTGCTGCCTTGCCGCTGCTGCCTTGCTTGCTGCTGCTGCCTTGCCGTTGCTGCCTTGCCGCTGCTGCCTTGCCGTGCTGCCTTGCTGCTGCTGCCTTGCTGCTGCTGCCTTGCTGCTGCTGCCTTGCTGCTGCTGCCTTGCTGCTGCTGCCTTGCTTCTACTGCTGCCTGCCTTGCTGCTGCTGCCTTGCTGCTGCTGCTGCTTTCTTGCCGACCTTTTTTACGCCTGGGAAGAGTAGGTGCACAGCTCGGAGGCCAGATACGAAGTTAGGGGCTTTCACCCACAGCAAAGGAACTGCTTGCCTTGGCCGCGTTTCGAAAAACACGTTTCCAGGGGACACCGCGAGGAGGTGGCAAGTCAGATTTTGTCCCCCAACCCCAAGACCACCCATTGAGAATTCCGGGGCCTTTGATGGCCAGCTTCTTGGACTTCACGACCTCTCAGGAGCACTTTGCTGAAGGAACACCGAAAACGTGATAGGCAACTGTTGCATGTCGAAATGGGGGGGCACGTTCTCCCCAAGTTGCGACCCTTGAAAGAACGTCGTTCGTAGGAGCTTCGAATTCCTGTGACGGTTTCGTTGGATGCATCGGTCAAAATATCAACAAAAATATGTACCCATAGCTCTGTCAGAACCTTTTCGCTGACTCGGAACTTCACATACCTTGACTGCTTCCACACGAACTCTCGAACACCAGATTTTTCAAGCACAACTCCGACCCGAACTATCTTGTGAATTTCTTTTCTTCTTCTAGTTCCTGTTTGCGTTGTGTGTGCTGAATCCTGTTTTCTTTCGAGTCGGCCTCTTCACACAAGAGGCCGAACCTGGACAAGAAGGCCCACATCGAAGCACTAAGAATCCATCAAATGCACGAGGGGGCCCGCAGGGCCACCGAGTGCGGGTTTGCGGGGTTGCGGGTTTGCGGGGTTGCGGGTTTGCGCTTCTCGGGCCACAGCCGCCACCTCGTTACGAAGGGCTGTGTGTGCCCTCGTCCTGAGCCCCCCGGACATGCAGCACAGGGAGTGGTCCCCCATCACGTCCGCGTCCGCATCCCCGCACAAGCGGCACTTCCCGACCTGCGCCGTCAGGGGAAGCCCTAGCCTCATGCGCACTGCCACGTTGAACTCCGCCGGAGAGAGCCACATCCACTCCGGGGCGTCGTAGCTGCCGTACAGCCAAGCCGCAGAGTGCCTCGCCGCACAGCTCTGCATCCTGGCCTGCTTCCTTTCGTCCGCCACCTCCATGATGGCCTCCCTCCTCAGCTGCGCTACTTCGGCGCTCCAGATCTTCTGCTGCCGCGGTTTCTGTTCCGCTCCCACTCGCTGTGCGTCCTGGACTTTCGTCAGGACGGTAGGGTACTGTGCGAGATGGGGGCAGTTCACTGCCGCTTGGCAAAGGGGATCTGCGGCCTGGCTGACCCTTGCCCTTGTTTCTGTGCTCATCAGATCCTGCCCTGCCTCCCATCCGCTCAGTGCCGCTGCGACTCCCGCTATCGCAGCCGTGCTGCCGCAAGAGTGCAGCCCTAGTCCCCCCAACCTCGTCGGGAGGGAAGCCTGTGCCCACGTCTCCTCATCCAGCTCGGCCCCGAGGATGTTCCCCAGGGCTGCCCTCGTGGACCGGTCGACCTTCGCATAGTCGCCCACCGACCCGGTCGAGCGCATAAGCGAGACCACTGTCGCAAAACCGGCACAAGTCCGGAGGAGCGCCAGCGCCACGTGCGGGTCCGGCAGGGTCGAGATCGCCCTCGACTTCTTGTCCGCCTTCTCCAGTGCCCTCTCCACCGCTGCCGCTACGACCTCCGGCCCGCCGAGCGGGGCGCCGAGGAGCTCCCAGCTGTCAAGCAGCTTGTGTTTCATCCCCTGAAACTGCCCTGGGACCGCCTCGACCGGGTGCACCACGACCTCGCTTTTCTCCCGGTTCAGGAACATACCCGCCTGGGTGCCCTCCCTCTCAAACAGGGCAACCCAGTTCGCCAAGGCCTGCCAGGTTCCCGCCAGCGCCCCGTCATCGAGGTAGAAGGACCTGGCCTCCAAGAAGTCCCCCTCCAGTTCCCCCATCCCTCGTTCCACCCGTTCGAGCACCTTCTTCAACACGAGGCTGAAGAACAGCGGCCCCAGGGGGTCTCCCTGCTGCACCACTTTTTTTTTTGTAACCCGGAAAAAATGCTTTACGCACGACCCCCGTGGACTAAGCGGAGAGTGTGGGACTACGTTCGTGGAGCTATGGTGGCCGAACGCTACCCACTAAAACAACCGGGGGCCCTTAGAGACTGCTGCTGAGGATCCCCCGTGACTCCCCCGGAGGGGGGCTTGTCAGGCCGAGTCACGACAGCATCAGGGAGAGTGAGGTCAACCATCTCTACCTGCTCCGCTCCTGCTCCTGGGTTTGTTTGTTTGTTTTTGCTACCGCTGATCTGATGATGGTGATGCTGCGCTCCGAGCTACCCCTGTCAAGGGCTGACTTGCTCCCTGGCTCTTTTGCGCGCTTTGTTCCTGTGACTGGGGGTTGCCTGACCTCCCGCTCGCTCCTGGTTTCCCTCCCCCGGCAAGGGGGGGTCCTTGTTGGCATCTTGTGCCGCTGACTCCTTGGCCGTTCCGTCCGTCCTGGCCCTCTTTCACTTTCTTGGGGTCTACCACCCTCTGCACCGCCGCACTCCTTTTCCTGGCTGGCGCTGTCGCCGCCCTCTGCTGTCCCTCCCGCCCTGCCCTGGCTGACTGGCTGCCAGGATCCGCTGCTTGACGCCCTCGGGTGGGCTCAGGACTCACAGTCACCTTCACAGGTCGGGGACCCCTCAAGCTCACAGTGGGGGTGGCGGCTCCTCCTGCACCCCCAGTCCCCTTCAAACCAGACGCGTTGCCCAGACGCGACCGGCATGAGTTGCTCGCTTGAGTGGCCCCTTCCCCGCTCGGGATCGTGATCACCCCTCGCTTCCCCTCCTGCGCTTCGGCCGCCGATCCAGCGCAGTGCTGCCCATTATCTCCGCCCTGGCCAGCTAGCTGCGCCTGTCCCCCCGCTGCTTTTGGTGTTAATTTTAGTGCGGCACAACCGGGGGCCCCACCTGAGCTCCGGCCCCCGGGTGCCGCTGGGGGGGCGTACGGACCATACCTTTGAAGCGGCGGCAGTGCCGCCTCCTGCCGCCCTCCTGCTGGCCTTGCCGAGGCTGCTCGGGAAGGGTTGGAGCAACCTCGCCCCGTCGCGGCTTGGGGCACCAGGATCGCTGGGGAGACGGGGCTGCTCACCCCGCCTGCCCCCCCCTTGCTGGGTGAGTCGACCAAGATCACGCAGTCAGGGGAGCTCACCGTGGTGGATCCCTCGCCGCTTCGGTTGGAGGCTGCTCCTTGCCTCCCCGACCCCGCCGGCTTCTTCACCACCAGCTTGACGCCGGGCTTCCTCTTCCCAGCCTTGGCCTCCGGCGCCCTGGCGGCCGGCTTGACGCTCGGAGTCGCGGTACCTGTGCTGGTTTTGGTGGGGGGAGGAGCTGAAGAGTGAGAAGGGGGGGCTTGGCGTGCCTTCCGCAACGCCTCCCTCCTCAGCAGGGCTCGCGCTTCCATCGCGTCGGCCTCCTGCATCGTCCTCTGCCTCCTCTGCTCCGCGTCCTTCCTACATACCTCCGCTCGCTCTGCCTCGGCCGCCTTCCGCTTCTCGTCGTTCTTGCGGATGAGCTCCGCGGCCACTGCTTGCGTGACGATTCGCTGGGCCCGCACCTCAGCAACGCGGGCTGCCTCCTTCTGCTCCGCCTCGGCCCGAAGGAGCGCAGCGGCCTCCGCTGCCTGCACTGCCTTCTGCCTGGCCTCCCTCTCCCGCTCGTCTGCGGAGGGGGCCGCACCCGGCTTGGGCGCGGGCTTCGCCGCCGGCTTTGCTGCCGGCTTGGGCGCCGGCTGCGCTCCTGCTTGTTCCTGTGCTGGGGGTGGGTTAGGGCGTACCTGTCTGTTTCCTCCCTCTGGTGGAGGTGGGTCGGAAGAGTCCGAGTCAGCACCCGCTGAGCCCGAGTCAGACGGGTCTGACCCGCTGCTCTCCTCATCCTCATCTATGGAAGCCTCCTCGCGCTCCTCTTCGCCGTCTGCTTCCGGCATCCCCGGTTCCAGCGACACCAAGGTGTTCGCCATGGCGATCCTGGAAACCGCCCTCATCACGGTGAAGCTGAGCCGGTGGTAAACCAGCTGGGCGAGGGAGGGGTACGATTCCCAGTCGTACCTCCGGTGCAGCGCCGATATCAGCGCCCTCAGCTCCGGCCCCGCCGAGTCCCCCCACGCCCCGAGGGTATCCACCACGATCGGCACCAGCTCCATCGCCAGCAGGGGGGCCTCCTGCTCCACCGCTCTCGTGTACTTGCCGCGTTTGACAGCCTCATACGCGGTCGCCGCCCCCCCTGGTCCTTCGGCTGCCTTCCTGCGCGACCCCCCGGTCGGCTTCAAGGGGAACGTGATTGCAACGTCAATCAGCCGCAGCTTCCCCCCTCGCTGGTAGGCCACATCGAGGCGGAGCCCCGTGTGCGCTGGCTGCGTGAACGGCTGCACCTCCAGCGCCGGTGTCAGGAGCGCTTCTCGAGCTACCGCTGCCACCTCGTTGCGAAGAGCTGTGTGTGCCCTCGTCCTGAGCCCCCCGGACATGCAGCACAGGGAGTGGTCTCCCATCACGTCCGCGTCCGCATCCCCGCACAAGCGGCACTTCCCGACGTGCGCCGTCAGGGGAAGCCCTAGCCTCATGCGCACTGCCACGTTGAACTCCGCCGGAGAGAGCCACATCCACTCCGGGGCGTCGTAGCTGCCGTACAGCCAAGCCGCAGAGTGCCTCGCCGCACAGCTCTGCATCCTGGCCTGCTTCCTTTCGTCCGCCACCTCCATGATGGCCTCCCTCCTCAGCTGCGCTACTTCGGCGCTCCAGATCTTCTGCTGCCGCGGTTTCTGTTCCGCTCCCACTCGCTGTGCGTCCTGTACTTTCGTCAGGACGGTAGGGTGCTGTGCGAGATGGGGGCAGTTCACTGCCGCTTGGCAAAGGGGATCTGCGGCCTGGCTGACCCTTGCCCTTGTCTCTGTGCTCATCAGATCCTGCCCTGCCTCCCATCCGCTCAGTGCCGCTGCGACTCCCGCTATCGCAGCCGTGCTGCTGCAAGAGTGCAGCCCTAGTCCCCCCAACCTCGTCGGGAGGGAAGCCTGTGCCCACGTCTCCTCATCCAGCTCGGCCCCCAGGATGTTCCCCAGGGCTGCTCTCGTGGACCGGTCGACCTTCGCATAGTCGCCCACCGACCCGGTCGAGCGCATGAGCGAGACCACTGTCGCAAACCCGGCGCAAGTCCGGAGGAGCGCCAGTGCCACGTGCGGGTCCGGCAGGGTCGAGATTGCCCTCGACTTCTTGTCCACCTTCTCCAGTGCCCTCTCCACCGCCGCTGCTACCGCCTCCGGCCTGCCGAGCGGGGCGCCGAGGAGCTCCCAGTTGTCAAGCAGCTTGTGCTTCATCCCCTGAAACTGCCCTGGGACCGCCTCGACCGGGTGCACCACGACCTCGCTTTTTTCCCGGTTCAGGAACATACCCGCCTGGGCGCCCTCCCTCTCAAACAGGGCAACCCAGTTCGCCAAGGCCTGCCAGGTTCCCGCCAGCGCCCCATCATCGAGGTAGAAGGACCTGGCCTCCAAGAAGTCCCCCTCCAGTTCCCCCATCCCTCGTTCCACCCGTTCGAGCACCTTCTTCAACACGAGGCTGAAGAACAGCGGCCCTAGGGGGTCTCCCTGCTGCACCCCGCTCTCAGACCACACCACCTCATGCCCGAAGGTCAGCTGCGACCTGGCCCCATAAGCCGCCTCCGCGTACCTAGCAAGAGCCGGGACTTCCTCTGCCACCGCCAGGAGGATAGACTGCCGGTCCACAAGGTTGAACGCGTTCTTAAGGTCCAGCTTCACCACCCCTTTCCCCGGCCCCTCGGACATGTAGAGCGCCCCTATTCTTCTCATAGAGGTCAGCATCGCGTCTGCCCCCGCCTTTCTCCCCACCCCTGTCTGGGTTGCCCCTAACAGGGCCTTCTCGATGGCCTTCTTGACCTCTTTGTCCGCCATCAGGACCTTCGCCGCTAGCCGTCGCAGGATTTCCCCGCAGGCAATCGGGCGGAGGCCGCCGTCCTTCTTCTCCAGCGCCACCAACTTTGCACCATACCAAAACGGCCTGGCGCTCTCTGCCATCTTCCCGGCGGCCAGGCAACCGACCGCCGCGGCCAGGGGCTCCGCCAGCGGACATGCCGGGCCCAGCAAGTCGAGCAGGTGCTGTGCAGTCAGGCCCGACGGTCCCGCCGCTGTTCCCCTTGGCATGGACCGCAACGCCTTCTTCACCGCCTCCTTTGTGACGTGGGGGCTGTCCACCTCCTGCCTCTGGACTCCCTGTAGCCCCGGCGGGGGTGCAGCCTCCGGGTGCTTCTCCCTCATGGTGCGCAGCGAGTCCTCCGTCACTGACGCCACCTTGGCCGCCGAGAGGGCCGCGATCGCTCGGCCGAACCACCGCGTTTTTCCGTGCTTCAGCACCTCCTTCACCGTAGCATCGTCCAGCTGCTCCACGCTCTCCACATCCGTTCCCAGGCCCAGGTGCGCCCCGACCCCCCCGTCCTCCTCTATATCCACCATGAACCTCACCCTCTCCTTTTCCACCCGCCCTGCGGCTATCTCAACCGCCTCCGCCCAGAGAGTCGAGAACTCCCCCCTCATCCACATATGAGCTCTCCTCCTCAGTGTGGCCGTGATGTTTTTTTTCCCCCCTCGGGGGCACCGGCACAAGACCAGCGACGGGAAGGCGAACAGGTGGAGCCACCCCGCGGCGCTCCCCGTGGCCGCCGTCCGCATCACCTTTGCTAGCTGTCCCCCCACCGCCAGCTGCGCTTCCCGCGGGATGCGCTCCAGCTTCGGCACCCGGAGCGTGGCCAGCTCCGCGAGGGTGAACGGCAGGGCCTCCATTTCCGCATCTGCCGCCGCGTTCCCTCCCGCCCCTTGCCCCTGCTGCACCGGAGGCAAGGGGACGGGGGGCCCGGCCGCTGCTTGCCCTATCAACAGGGGGGGGTCGGACCCCAGGTGAGTGTACCACCTGGTCGGTGGCACCCTCCCCTCCGCCAGCGCTGCCAGGTTGGCGGGTTGGTACAGACAGTCGGCCTTGTGCCGCCCCGACTTCGCCTGAACCCCCATCCTGCAGCAGCCGTCTGGCGCCCCCCGGGCTGCCTGCTGTCTGGCGACCATGTCCGAGTGAAGGGCACGGATCGCCTGCTCGCCTGTCTGTGGTTGTGGTGGAGGTTCCTGCTGTTGTTGTTGTGGTGGCTGTTCCTGGGGGGGGGGCGGATCCGCTGCGGGGCCCGGGTTTGCTTCTACGCACCCGTCCACCGTCAGGTCGTCCCCACCCCTGCCCCCGGTTGTGTGCTGTCGGGGCGGGCTCCGGGACCGTCTGCCTGGGGCGCCGCGTCCTCGTCCATCGGGACGCGAGTGCGCCTCCGCTTCGCCGTCTCGCCCGTGTCCTCGCCCTGGACCGGCCCTCCTTGGTCCGGCGCAGGCTCGGGGCTTCTCTCCTCCTCCGCCCGGGGCCCGCCCTCGACCACCTGCTCTCCCTTCGGGGGCGGCACCGGTTGAGTGTCCGCCCCCTGGGCTCCTTCTGCCGTCGCGCTCCGCGGTGCGTCCTGTGGGTTTCTTGGTTTTTCCTGTGGGTTGATTTCCGCTGCCTGCTCCCCCTCCTGCTCCGCCGGACCCGCGGGGGACGGGACGCTCTCCATCTCCGACCCCTCGTCCGAGTCCGTCACCTCGACGATCTCCACGCTCGCCTCCCACTCGGCCCACACGGCGCCGTACCCCGCGTCGTACTCCTCCTGCAACCCTTTTTTGTACAGGTTGTACAGGTGGGTGGCCGCCCTGCGTGCTCCCGACACCTGCTGCGCCCGCCACGCCGCCTTGTGGTCCCGCGCGTGCCGCTCCAACGCTCCCTGCGACTGGACCACCTCTCCACAGGTGGGGCAGACCCGGAAGTCCGCCACGCCCTGCTCCGTTGGGGGGAGGGGAAGCTGCTCGTCGCAGGCCGTCCACATCGCCCACAGCTCCTGCAAAAACGCGTGGCGGACCACGCTTCTCGCTGTCCCCTCCTCCCCGAGCAGGACCTCCATCGCAAGGGCCTGCGCCTCCCCGGCAAACGGGAATGCCGGGTGAAGCCCCCCCTTCCTTTGCACCCGCCCCGACCTCACGATTGGGGTCCCTGCGTGTTGCCCCTCCCCGAAAAAAAAAACGGAAGCGGCCATACCACTTCCCTTGCCTCCGACTGCGTTCCCAAGCGGCTGGGAAGGCGCGCCCTTCTGCCGCTGCTCCCGCGGCGGGTGCGCAAGCGCGCAGCTCCCGTCCCGGCAGCCTTCGATGCTGCACGGGGCGACGTGCCGGAACCGACACATCTCGCGGCTGCAGCCGCGCGTCGCAAAGTCCCAGCAAGCCGGGGCCGCCGCGTCGTTGCGAGCGTGCCGGAACCGGCACCGCTCCCCAAACCGGCACTCGCCGGTCTTCGCGAACTCCCAGCAAGGAGGCGCGAAGGGGCCCCCGCCGCCTGCCTGCGCCTCCGCTGGGGGAGCCTTGCCGCCTTTCGCTACGGCGGGCTGCCCGCCGCCCTTCGCGCCCTTCACGTCGGCGGGCTGTCCGCCTCCGGCTCCCCTCGAGCCCTTCGCCCCGATGCCCGTCGCCAAGGCTGCCGCGTACGATGGGGGCCCGGCACCCCTCGCATGCTGCGGCGCTCCTGCTCCGTCCGACATCCCCTCCCTCGCGCGTTGTGTACGGGGGGCGTGTGTGCGTGGGTGCGGTTCAGGTGTGGGTGAGTGCGGGTGGTGTGTGTGTATGTTCTTTTTTGTTATCGTGTGCGTGCGGGTCGGTGGTGAGGGGTAGGTGGTGTGTGGCTTGCGCGTGTGCGAGCTAGGGGTGGACGCAAAGTGCAGGGCTTGCGTCTTGCACCGTGCGCCTCTCTAGCTCGCTTCCTTTGGTTTACCAACTTCTTTGTGTCTCCCCTGGTTAAAAAATCTTTTTTAACCGGCCCGTTTTCAGATTTTTTTTTTTTTTTTTTTTTTGTAACCCGGAAAAAATGCTTTACGCACGACCCCCGTGGACTAAGCGGAGAGTGTGGGACTACGTTCGTGGAGCTATGGTGGCCGAACGCTACCCACTAAAACAACCGGGGGCCCTTAGAGACTGCTGCTGAGGAGGCCATCCCCCGTGACTCCCCCGGAGGGGGGCTTGTCAGGCCGAGTCACGACAGCATCAGGGAGAGTGAGGTCAACCATCCCTCCCTGCTCCGCTCCTGCTCCTGGGTTTGTTTGTTTGTTTTTGCTACCGCTGACTGATGATGATGCTGCGCTCCGAGCTACCCCTGTCAAGGGCTGACTTGCTCCCTGGCTCTTTTGCGCGCTTTGTTCCTGTGACTTGGGGTTGCCTGACCTCCCGCTCGCTCCTGGTTTCCCTCCCCCGGCAAGGGGGGGTCCTTGTTGGCATCTTGTGCCGCTGACTCCTTGGCCGTTCCGTCCGTCCTGGCCCTCTTTCACTTTTTTTGGTGAAAAGAAATTTTTTTAACCATACAGGATAATCCCTGCGGCCAAGTCCGGTTTGCAGATTTAGACCGACGGTCTAAATCTGCAACGGAAACTAATCTCCTGCTCAGGGGGAAAGGTTTGTTGGTATCCCTCGAACCCCAAGCGGTCACATGTAGACCACACTTATTTTCTCTGAGACCGAAAACGGAGTGTAAGCCCTGAACACAGGGAGACACACAACAACCACACACTCGCCCGTGAATGAATGCTGCATGCCTGCGTACCATGGGCTTGGCATGTGGCCTGTATCTGGGCAGGTCCGTCGGTCATATTTGCGGACCTTATATCATTTCGGGGTTCAGTTGACTGTCTACGGGTCTAAAACTGGCCTGTAAACCCAGCTCCGCCTACTCTGCTGATGCAGCCCTGCTTCGTCCCCCGGTGATCTCTTCGTAGAGCGACTTCATGTATGTACTTGCTTGCTTGACTTTTCCTGGATGCGACGCGGGACAGAAGCGAACACGCTGCTCCCAGCCAGCTAACTTTTCTATACTGTTTTGGTGTTCTTCAAAATAGCAAACATATGAAATATAGGCTTCCTCTAGGAGTGGATTGGTGCCACGTTTCTTTTGGGTGGTGTTTCTGCATACGGATACGAGAGAAAAAGGTTGTGGCACCAGCAAGCAGAAGTATACTGAACTTCTGTAGGACTCGGGTATGGGTGCAACAGGTATGGAGACCCAGAGTAAGCCTTGCTCGAACTCCCGAAGAACGCACGAAGTACTTTTTGCCCAGCTGGAAAAGGCATCTTATTCACGGGGACAGGGATAGGAAAGCTGCTGAGCTCCACGGGGGAATAGATATCGGCAACAATCTCCCGGACAAGGCGCCCCGCCTGCCTTGGAATCTGCCCTGTTTTGGCACTGCCACCCTTGGTGGGGGTGCCAGCCCAAGCCTGAACCTGAAAGGTGTTCTACGGATATCCGGAATGTGGCGCAAGCTGCCTTGGGGACACAACTGGCGTCGAGGTAAGTCTCCTGGAATGGGGTATCCACAGAGGTGAGAGTCCCGTATTTCCTCGACGAGCCATGTTGGTTAACTCCTTGCTAGCACCAGTTTGGGAATGCTGAGCTAATCGGCAAGGTATCCCTCTGCTAAGGCTGCAATGGGATTCACTTGCATGGTGGTGGCCAAAAGTACCTGTTGGAGCCCATGCTAGCTGCTGCCACCGCTGCACCACAGCCTGCATGCCCGGGGAAGCAGACGCTGATGAGCAGCGAACTGACACCAGCGCTAGAGGAACTCAGAAAAAGATGACACCAGGAGTGCAGGAGAAAGAGTAGGTTTCGCGACAGACGAGCCACGTTGGGAGAAGACCCAACTGGTTAGTGAAACGCGTTGGCGAAAAGCTGCCCTATACCAACTTGTGCGGCAATATACGAACGGGGTCATAAGTGGCAGGCAGCCTTCTGAAAAGAGGCTGCCGTTCCAAACCCGCAGTCATCGGAACATTGTGCAACAGGGGTTCGTTGCGTTTTCTCATGTCACAGGCCCAACCCCTGGCAAAGCCTTGTCGATCATCGCGAGATCATGCTGGCTGCAAAGCCTTGCCGATGGTGAATTCTTTTCGATGCCGAAGCTTTTCAACTGTGGGCTGAAGGCCCGCTTCATCAGACACAGCATTGCGATATAGTTCGTAAGTGCCGAAGTGAAGATGAGGACCCGAAACGATAACGGGTGCGTATCCTGTGAGGGTGTGTCGTAATAGCGTTTATTGTGGTTTAAAGGTTCGGTGCTTTAGGGTCTCCGGCTGCCATAACGAGTGGTCAATCACTGCAAAACGAGTGGTCGTTCACTTCCTGCCTAGTGGCCAATCACTGCAAAGCGAGCATAGGGGGAGGTGTTGGTTTTCCAGATACCTACCCCCGTGTTAGTGTCGCCTCCGTTTCTCCCTTGTCAGTGTCGCCTTTTGTCCTCGAGAAGCGAGACGACACTAACACGGGAGTACGGGTTTCAATAGGGTTCCCCGTATGTCCATGAAGAATGTCTCCTCCTCACCTAAGCAACAGAGCACGGGCACCTGGAGAGAAAATCACGAAAATTCGATTCATCTGAAGCTTTAAGCATCTATTGCTCATGCGACAAAAAGTCATTGACCTCCGATACTGAACCAGCTGCTGAGAAAGTTAAGACGGAGCAAGAAACCCGCCTTGCACCATCTATAAACATGCATGCCAAAGCACAAGCTCGACTGCATCCAGTAACTAGGTCCATCACAAGAAGCCTGCAGAGGTGGAGGCTGATCTACGAAAGCAGAGTGCGGTTTCTGGTACCCGTAAAAGTAGCAACAATGGGCGCATACGCGTCCATGAAGAAGCTGAAAGCTTCCTCGCGTGATCGACAGGTGTTGATTTCGTACGTATTGGTAGCCGGTCGAGTAGTCGCTGTTGCGTCAAACGATTGTCTCGTTTCCGAAGCCAGACAGTCCCTCCTCGGGTGACCGAAGGGTGAAGGGAAAATTAGTGTGACCGGCACCGTGGAGGACAGACAGTTGCGTTTTTTTGTTTTACTCCCTCCTCTGTTGGCTCAAGATTTCGACCCCATGTCAGTACTCCTGTCATGTTTCTTCGAGTGCTTGTGCTTGTTCTGCACCGCACCCGAGGCTCGGGGAACACTGCCACACGTCCGTGGCTCGTATGCGGATGCACCCATTCTTCGAGAACCAGACCGTGTTAGTGTCGCCTTTTCGGAAAAGGTGCCTTTAGGTAGGCGACACTAACACGGGGGTGGAAGTCAAGGATGGTATAATACAAGGATCAAATAATTAAATACAACTCCAATAATAAAATACAGAATAAAATACAGACCCCGACAGAAGTTACTTCTCGTCATCCAACTCCTGCAAAAAAAAAAAGTAGTAGTAGTAGTAGTAGTTGTCGTCTCACCCCCGCAGATACGGGAGTAAAACGGAGCAGTGTTTGCATTCAAACGATTCAAGTGCGGCGGCAGCAGAAACTGTCAAGCCGTGACAGCATTCGGATGAGGTGTACCTTTCGCAAAGGTGACATCTCAGTGTGGTACAGCGGATTATGGGCTGTCAGCGGAAAATGACAATTGATGCGGTGTTCTGCGCAGGCTTTGACATGGCACCGCGGCGCCGAGCAGACCAGTTCATCGATGTAGCGAAGGGCCAGAATGCGTCGTTGTCTTCGTGCAGCAGCTGTTGTTGTCATCGTCTGTCGTCGTCCGGAGCCTTGCCCCCGGGGCCGTATGAGCTTCCGTACTTTGCGCGGCGGCTCTTCGACGTTCTTGAGTGTGTTCGCGACGACTTCTTTCACCTTTGCGTCCCAGACCTCCCGGTCCTCCATCCACTCCCGGATTTTTGTACGGTCCCTTTCCGCGAGATCGTTGCAGATTACTCGTTCGAAAGACAGCAGTGGTCGCCCCACTCGTCTCGCCCGAACTGGCTGATCACAACGCATGCAGTGCGCTGCAAACCGCAGACGCTTCTCTTGCCGCCTCGATCCTCGGGAAACCGACCATCAGCTCTGAGTTCTTCATGCGCGTGTCACGGCTGTACACTTTGATCCCCTTCACGTAGCGGACCATACACGTGTACGCCCCTATCACGTCTGCACGTAACTCGGTCCCCACCACCCATGCTTCCGCTCCAGCCAGGAAGATGCTGAGAACCAGACACCGAAACAGCCAAGCCTTCGTTGCCATCGCCAGCGTTGACCGCCACGTTGCTTTGAGCTTGTGTAGGGCGACCCACGCTAGTTGCTTGTTTCGCAGAATGTCGGTCTTGCTGGACTGCAGCATGCACCCAAGGTACTTGTAGTCCCGCACTTCCCGCAGGAGTTCTCCTTCTGGGCGTTGCACGTTACATCACCTCAGTTTTCCCTTGGCCGTAGTTTACCTTCAGTCCAAATCGTTTCGCCGTGAGGTGCAGACGCCGCAGCATTTGGGTTGCTGCTCTCGATGTTCGTGCCAGAACTGCTATGTCATCCATGAAGTCGAGGTCTTTCACTCGAGTCTTCCGGCTCCCTCGTCCCACCACGTAGCCACAACTTCCGTCGGTTGAGGCTCGATCGACTTCTCGCATTGTTGCGTCGATTACCAGGATGAACAACGTCGGTGCAAGAGTGTCGCCTTGAAGAACTCCTGCACAGATCTCGATTGTTTCGGTGAGGCCGTGAGGAGTCCAGATCGCCGTTGTCGCGCCCCGGTACGTCGCAATGATCGCTTGTGCCAGCCGTTCGGGCACCGAGTATGCTACCAGAAGCTTCTCAAGTTGCGACCAGAACACAGAATCGAATGCCGACGAGAAATCTACGAAGACGCAAAACAGCGCTCCATCCTTCTCGCCACGGACGTTGTCGATTATTGTACGAAGACATAGAACATGTTCGCCAAAAAAAAAATTAAAGAAAGCGGGCGCAGCACTGTTGAAGCTGCAAACCATGGTGTGACACCAGGGCAAATCGGGACAGACTTGTATTAAATCCGTTCCTCCAGAATAAAATACAATAAAATACAATAAAATACAATAACATACAATGAATAAAAATACAAGTGTATTATATTACATTTTGAACATATAACGGACATTTAAGGTAGTTTGCCCTTTTTATTCGACAAACCGGGTCACATAATAAATTTCAGGAGACCCCTGCTTTTGGAATGAAGAACAAACGGATACCTTCTCGAAGACAGCGGTGCACATGATGCGGGTGGTCGTCAGAAACGAGATGTATAGCAGCTCAGAAACCGATGGGATCCAGCGAAAGATTTCCATCAGAATAAGAGGAGCTTGAGGGGGGGTCGTGCCAGGCGTCGTCTGTATTGGTTCGTTGTTCGGACTAAAAAAAGACAGGCGCTTCGTTTTGTTGTGCGTGCCGGCTGATCGTTTTCTCACTTGTATTTCTCCTGTAAAGCTGTTTCATTGCATCCGACCAATTACCGAACAAAAGAAATACTTAGTTTCGATGTATTCGAGACTGGAGGTCCCATGTGTGATGTGAATTGTTTTTGGACTAAGGGGAGGGGGCGAATAGTTGTACTTATTCGACAGACACCTGTATGCCAAAAAGTTTTTTTTTTTATTTGACCCCCCCAATTATTTGCCAGACAGAGACAACCGTGCGACGGACAACAGTCAGGTAGCACCCAAAAATTGCCCTCCCATGTTTCCAGCAGATCTGCGTCATTTCGCAATACGCGATACTGCGCGGCATCCACAACTCGATCTCCACAACTCGATCACCCTCCGCGGAGAGTCGCGATTGGTCCCTTGGATTGGCTTTGTGCTAGGCCTTATGCCGGTTCATCAGCCAGGCCATCGTCAAGGGCGGGGCATGGGGGTATGGTCCCGGGATGGCGGGGGTGCCGTCTTGACAGCCAAAGAGATGGCACTGGACGAAGTCCTCGATCACACGTTCGGCGGAGTGTATGAGATACCAGACGAGGCGGGTGAATGAGCGACGCGAATAGCCACGATCTGAAGACATAAAATGTGAGCTTACACTCTGAAAACACAGCACGGACCGCACCCGGCCATAAAGAAACATCAAACGATCCTGATGTTTGTTTGTCCTCGAACATCAATACGATAGTACAATCTGCGCAGTACCGCTTGGGTCCGAAGTGCTTGCCGCGCAAGATACGGTGAAGGATATCACGATGGCTAGCTACGAGAAAAACTAGCGGGCGGCCAGCTTCCGCCGTCTTGCCTTTGTTTTTTTGCTGAGTGCTTCAGGGATGCAGCCTTGGGTCCTGGAGAGCGTTTCTAAGCTACTTTGCACTTTTTCGTCACAAAATATGGACAGTTTCGGGTTATTCGAGCGTATCAAGATCAAAGACCCCAGGAGACAAGCCACCTGGTCCAGGCCAAAATCGGTGAATTTTGGGGGGTAATTCCTTTGTGGCGACCACTTTCTGCAGTCGGCCCTGGCGAAGGTGGGGCGGAGAGCTACAAAGGTGCAGCATTACGGCCCCAACTTGCGCAGAGCGCCATGTGCTATGCGTGCCCCGAAGAGGAAGGAATAGGATGAGAAGGAAGGACAGACTGGGAGTCACGGTTTGACAGAGTGACAGGATCAGCTGCGGTAAGGAGAGCGGGAAATGTTCTATCAGAGGTCCCGCGCCAGCCGGGTTTCGAAGCGATCACGGGACCGGAGACCTTCGTGGCGGTCGGAGGAGAGAGGTGGTTCCGGGCGCTGCAGTATTGGCTGGATGGGATGTGCTGGTCGGTGGCGGGTGACGTCTCGATGGTGGAGCTCGCCGTCGACTTTGAAGTGTGCACCAAACTGGATCTTCCGGGCAGTGTCGTAGCGACGACGGACGGGACACCGTTGAGCATGTGTGCGAGGGTACTCGCAAAACTTTTAAAAACCGTCGGGGATGCGCTGGAGCGAAATCGCCGCTTCTGCCAGACAGGAAACTGGAGAAGATAGGTCGCTGAGCACGGTGGGAGCCCCGCCGTGCCTCACGGGGTACGAGATGAGGCCGATCTTCCGTGGTGGTACGGAGACGATGGAAGTGCTCGAGACACAGCTGACGACGGCACGAGTTCAGCGGCGAGGCGTGGGGGATGGATCTTTTCCCGACGTACGGAGGTGGAAGGGCGGAGCGTGCGGCGAGATGGGCGGTGTTCAAGCTACGGAACACGAAAAGTGGAGTGAGCCACGAGCACCAGAAAGTGAAGTGCGGCGTATGAAAGCGCCGGTGCAGCAACCGATAAACCTGGACGAGCAATCGAAGAAGAAGCGAGGCGCCAAACGCGCGCCTGAGCGCGACGATCAAGTCGAGCTAAAGAGGCGAAAGCATGACACATCACGTACAAATAGATAACCACGACACCGCAAATCGCCACAGAATATTTGCATTCTAACCCAAAATATCAGAGGTGGTCGCGGTCGAAGACGGCAACCCGAGCGAGGAGTAAGGTTGATAACCAGAATGACAGTCATAATGGCCATGCTGAAGGCAAGGTTGCGTTGCAGGAGGAGAAACTGGTGCTTGGCCGAGGATAAGACGGCTATGGCGGCAGGGGCAGAACAGAGAGACAGCGAGTCCTTCTTGTGGGTAGTCACGCCTTCGCAGTCCCAGGACCTCCGCCCGCTTGCATACAGCCGTCGACTGGCCTTTCCGACGAGTTGGAAGGCAGGTACCATCGCCGGAGAGCTTCCGGTTTCTCCCAGAGTAGAGGAGCTGATGCAAACGCCACCTGGGCTTCTGAACGTGATTGCGGATCACCTTCTTGCCCAAACCCAAGAGGGATTGGAGTGTCGGAATGGCGCGCAAGGAGAGGCTCTGGCTTGTTTGCTTCTTTCGCTGGCGAGAGGGTGACTTCGGAGACGGCAAAGTCTTGGGCTCTTCGGGCTCTGCATCCTTCTGTTCCAGAGATCGTAGAGCAGTTTGCCACAACAACAATAACCTTGAATGGCATGCTTCGGGTGAGGGCATGCATTTTATCAAGAAGTAACTTCTTATCAGCGCAGACACAAGTTGGACTCAAGCACATCCTTTCGTCTATCACCGGACTCTTGATTGCGTGGTGCCAATTTTATCTGTGGGCTGTCCAAGATATCCTGCAGATCTCGATCAGGCCTCTGCCACCCGTCACGATAACGCGATTATTTTCAAGGACCAGTACAAGCACGCAATGGTAGCAACTGAGCTTTTCCTTCAGTCCTCTGGGGAACGTTGAAGGGGGCCCGGTAGCGAGCTTTACTTAGGTTCCTGCAAGCGTGAGCCAACCGACTTCTGCGAGTCCTACGATAGCGTTCGAGTCTACTTTCCAACGAATCCTTCATGCCACGGCGCCACGAAAGCACCACCCCCGACACCCCGAAGGCTCCATTTTTCAAAGGGCTTGGCCCTTCTGTGGAAACCCCAAGCAAGAGGAACCGTTTTGCTCACTCCAAAGCTTCCGGTTTGGCGACAGTGCGTGGCGTTTGAAAAATCCACTACAAAAACTTTAACTCTAAAAAAAAAGACACCCCAAGGTCAGTTCCCCGTAGTTCCCCCTGGCTATACCGACCACACCAATTGCCTACGTCTTTTTAGCTTTCACAATGCGCTCGCAGGGCAGAGATTGTTGGTAGATTACAAAAGAACTGCAACGGCGGCATGATCTGTCATTCTCGGGGTTTCGTGAGCTAGCAGATGACACGGTGCCCATCGGGCGAGAACTCGCTGTCCGAATTCTATAGCTGATACGACAACGGTGGTTCCTGCTTGATGAAGCAAAGAGTAATGGCGCACCCAGATGTAGATGTACCGCATCTTCAGGACCATCATGGCCGGAGTTAAGATCCAGCGGATGGTCACGTTCCACAGATCGACGTCGAAGAACTCGCTGATGGCGGATAGGAAGAAGACGAAGGTGGAAGTGGACAGAGCGATGACCAGGACGCTGATGAGTAGGGCATCCGAGAACTCGTGTGTCGACGGCGTGAATGGGAACGAAAAGAAGTCGAATCCGGACACGTGGACTCGGATAGGCGCATCGCACACTTCGCACCGGATGGCGGCCGTGCCAGAGGCCGAGCGCTTCATCCACTTCGCGAGGCACGCTTCGTGCACGAACCCGATCGAACCTTTACACGCGCAGGGCTTCACCAGCGGTTCTGCGATGTCCTTGCAGATCCTGCACTCGTTCTCTTCCGGCTCCTCTTCGTCGTCTTGTTCATCGTCTGCAAGGTTCATGTCCGTTGTCGCCCCTCGCAGACACAACAACGGCTCCGGCACCGCCAACTCCCGGCGCCGCCACAGCACTGCACGCGTCGCACTACAGCAATTGTCTCTTCTACGTTTCGGTTGCGGTTGCTGATGATGGCGATGCTGTTGTTGTTGCTGTTGTCGATGTTGCTGTTGTTGTTCACCGTTCGCTGTTTGTTGCTTGTTGCGTGGTGTATGTCGTTTATTGCTTTTTTTTTTTTTTCCCGCTCCCCTTCCTGCTGAAATCATGCCAATGGGCCAAAATAACTATTTATTACTAGGACTAAAAAAAGCCTTTTAGTCCCGAGGAAGGGTTTATTGTCCCGAGGAAGTTTTTTTTGCCCGAGGGGCCCCCGAAGGGGGACCCGAGGGCAAAAAAAACTTCCGAGGGACAATAAACCCTTCCGAGGGCCTGTAAAAGGCTTTTTTACCTAGTAATACGTAATTTTATTTCTGGACGGCGCCGAGCCCCGAGGCGCAGCCGAGGGACGAGGCAAAAACACACCGTGAGCCGAAGTGAGAGGAAAATTAGACCTTTTGCACTTCTGAGCACAAACTTCCAAGGTATAATCTAGTAAAGGGGTCAGATTCACAAGCTAATGTGCAGAATGGGTAATTTTCTACTCCATCTTGATGTTGACGTAGCGTGGTGCGTGACTGGTGTGTAGCAGCTGCCTGAGCTGCATGGTAGGCGACTGGTGCAGCAAATGTCTGTGGTGCACAGGGTACAACCTACACAGTAACTCCTGAGTTGCAGAGGATGCAACCAGTGCAGCATCTGTGTGGTGCACAAGGTGTAACCGGCAAAGCAACTGTCTGAGTGCAGAGAATGTGACCGGTGCAGCAAATGGTGGGGTTGCGCAGGGTGCTGCCGGCACGGCTACTGTCTGAGTTGCAGCGGATGCGACCAGAGCAGCAACTGTCGGTATGGGTGGCGGTGGTGCCTTAGCAATGAGGCCGGTTTGATAGTCTCTGCAACCTGGTAATATGTTTGATTTTTGTCGACGTTTTTGAGGAGTTTTACAGCAAATGCGAGCCATTGAGGTGTTTCCGACGAATTTCGAGTAGCGCAACGGCCTCAAAACATGTTTTTGTAGGGGTACAGTACCATGGTGGGTGCACTGGGTGGATCACCTTTGCCAGTTTAGTGCATTAGAATGTCCAGGAAATAAAGTTTTTTATTGGGAAAAAACATGGGTCAGTCGGTCCTAAGGCAAGGTGTAATTGCTCGCCTCAAAGCTGCCACTGACGAGCTTGCTCGGACGTGCAGGATTGCCGAAAGGGAATGCGTGAACATTCCGCAACCCGGATGCAGAGATCTGAAGTGGTGACACATTGACGATCCTGTTGACCATGTCCACAGGCCCCGGATGATGCAGTCGTCTCTTTTTGAAGGAAGGGTTGACCCTTGAAACGCTTCACGCGGGGACAGGGTTAACTATCCTGGAAAGCTGCACTTTCTTCGTGTAGTAGGGTGTCTTGTGGATGTGCATGGAAAAAACAGGGGAGATCTCATTCTCTTGCATCGGGCCGTACCGTTAACCGCAATAGGTCTCCTAGGCTAAAAGCCTCTGGCCGACAGAACAATGTAGGTAAGGGAAGTCGGCAAACTGGATCCGTAACTTCGGGAAAAGGATTGGCTCTGAGGACACATGCGGGATTGTCAGTGCGGGTCAGGTCTGGGCTCAGATTGAAGGTGCTGTGAGTGGCGCTCTCGGGTGCTACCCGCGGCTCCTGATTTGTTTCGACTGAAAATAGCTGGCGGCGCAAAATAAATTCCGAGATCGGAAAAAATAAAATCGTTTATTTGTCCGGCCTGTGTAAACACAACGGAATCCTGTCAAAAAATAAACGAAATTTATCGTCACGCTCCTCAAGCCATTTCCACCAGAAGGAATTTATTGTCCCTAGGGAAATAAATTCGTTTATTTTTCCGACTGAAAATAGCTGGCGGCGCAGAATAAGGTCGTAGGCAGAAATCTGTAGGGGAGACCCCTCGCAAATTTTTTTTTCTCCCTGTGGTGAGTGAAATCGCGTGTTTTGAGCTCGTTTTGAGTCTAATTCATCCTTTCTGATCCATATCAAGACCTCGCAGAAAGAAAACCGCAGCACTTGTCCGCAGCGCTCATCCAACAGTCCTACCCAGCACGACAGCACCTGTGCAGTCCTTCATGCAAGCGCCCATGCAAGCAGCATCGTATGTTGTGAACTACGACGTCAACCTGCCGGGACTCCCCCAGTTGCAGCAGAACAACCAGGCACATTGATCTGTGACCCGTCACTTACAACAACTCCACTCCTACACAACGTTCTGCTACGCAATGTCTCAGACACACAACGTTCTGCTACGCAACGTTCTGCTAAACACCAACGTAACTGCAAAGCAATATGCTCAACGTCTTACACAACGTTCTGCCGTGCACATTTGCTACGCAACGTTCTGCTAGACACCAACATAACTGCAAAGCAGTGTGGTTTTCTTTCCATCCTCGGGAATTTAGTTTTCCCAATAAAATCATTTATTCGGCAATAATTTCCGCCAATTTTGCCTCGGTGTCGGTTTTAGTCCCTCGGGAGGCCCTCGGGTTGCAAACCCCCCCTCGGGCCTCCCTCAGGACTAAAACCGACACCTCGGCAAAATAAACGGAAATTATCTTGCCGAATAAATGCTTATTATTCCTAGGAATAAAAAAATTTATAGTCCTGGCAGGAAATAAAGGCTTTTTTATAGAACGAATTTTTGCTTGCGAGGCCAGTATGAAAAGTGCCGTCCAGAAATAAAATACTTTTTCCCAGCCGGTGCACTACAGTGAAACTCCCCCGATTTTTAAAATCGGGGGAGGTTTTTAGCCCCCGATTTCCCCCCGATTTTCCCCGATTTTCCCCGACAGATTTGTCGGGGGTTATATGTATGGCAAAGGGTGCAGCACTTCGCCGCGGCAAGTAGGTGATGGAGTGGTCTAGATTGATGCATGATCATTATATTCATTCTTCAGCTTTCAAAGAAAGGAGCAGTCCTCGATCGTATCTCTACGACCGATAGAGCGGGGCTTGAGCGGGGCAGATGCCTAGCGGCGCTCCATCGTTGACCGGGGTCTCGTTCCCATCGCCGTCCGACGTTCACGCACAACAAACAACAAAGGCAACGGAACGTGAAAGAGGCCGTAACTCCTGGACTGCGGCAACCGCTGCTGAACGATGCAAGCCTACCCCTTGCGGTACCTGCATTCCAAGTTCACACTGCTACACGTTCACAGTGCATGCTAATCCATGGTTCATGTAGCATGACGTGGTCCCCTCGTAACTCGCCGGGTGAAGCACTCCAACCAAGGTTGGGTTCATTGTACTGCCTACGGAGCCTTCCCGCATTCGTCATCTTTCTGGCGGCGCTACGGCACAGCAGGTTTCGCTATATCCGTCTTGGCAACGCCTTTTTCGAGCTGCTATGAAGCTACATCACAATTCGCATGCCACTACACTGCACCATGGCTCTGCTCCGTACGCACACAAGAAGACGAGAACGGACATTCGAAGTTCCCGAGACAGCAGAGTATGGCTACCGCCTAGTGTCTACTTCCTTCCGCGCCTCACCCAATTTCTTACGTGGGCCTAACAAAATCGGGTCAAACTGACCCAATTTTTTAACCAAGCTCCACCCTGGATTACAGTGCGTCCTGTGCTTCACCTAAATACGTTGAGGCTCAAGCCCCAGGGAAAACATTGCGAGCAAGGCCCCACGTGCTAAGTACGTGCACAGGCTGTCAGTGACCACAGCATTCATCGTTGAGGCGTCCTTGTGACTGCGGCGGTGCAAAGATAAAACAAAGGGGAAAGGCAACTATGGATCACGGCGGAACATGTGGCCCGCTGGAAAGCGGCCCTAGAAAAGACTGCGTCGAGTTTTGCAGCGTTTCTTTTCATTTCTTGTCTTTCCGGCGACCATCGCTCAGTCAGTTGCGGCAAGTCCAGTGCGAATCCGGTGTGACAGGGGCAAATCCGGTATGAACTCCAGTGGACATCCGGCAAAAACTGGATTCACACTGCGTGTCCGGGTGTCACACCGGATTGCATACTGAATTTGCGGGTGTGTCACACCCGCAAAATGGACCGCACAGTCTAACTCCCCCACCCGGTGCTGGAGCACACCGGGCTGGACAGTGCGGGGGGGGGTGGGGAGGCGAAAACGTGCTTGGAACGGTGGCCGTGCGCTCAGCATGGTACCCGTGAATGCGGGGGGGGGGGCGGCTAAGTTGGATGGAAACGCCGTTTCTTTTAGTTTTTTCGAAATATGGAAACGGAAACGGAAACGGAAACGTTTCCGTTTCTTTTAAAAGAAACGCCAGAAGGCTCCTCATGCTGAGGGGTCCTAGGATACCACTTCGCGGGTCCTTCTGTGTGTCTGTCGGGTGTCCGTTTCCAGCCAAATTTTGGCTTTCCTTTCAGAGGGCGGGATCACCTTCTTCTTTGATCTACCAGCAGGCACTTCTCTTCCTCCGTCTCGGCCCCTTCTTGTGTGTCGTCGCGGTCTCGTTTGTGCAGCGCAGTCGCTGATGCTCACCGCTTTCTTTCGTCGGCGATCTGACACGAGCAAATAGGTAACCACAAGCTAATGATGCAGAATGTCGTTACATGCGGATGCTGAGGTTTTCTGACACCAAATTCCACTCTTCTGTGCCTACCACTTCGTCCTCTGCTGCTTCCAACCCGCGTTCTCATGTTTACTTGTATCGGCGGCCGTGCCGAGTGGGCTTTTTGAATCTGCCGTCCTCTTCTGCATTGTCGGCGGGGTTCTTCCTGCCGTCGCTGTCTATGCTCCGACAACACCGCCCGATGGTGCCCCTTCCGGTGACGGTTGCCACCCGTCGTCGTATGCAAGGTGCACTGTGGCAAGCGATGTTTAACGCACACGTTACTGCGTGGCCATCGCTTTTCTGGCGGGTTTAACATTGCCCCGGTATATGCCCTTCTCACCTCCTGATGCTGATTGCACTCCCTCTTTCTCTTATGCCGCCGAAAACCCCCGGTCTTGTAGCCTGTGGCGCGGCGGTGTTCCCTGCCGGGCGCCTGCTCCGTTGCGGTGTTTTGAAAACTTGGTAACTTTGTGCTCAGCGGTCCTACGAATCATGTTCCACGTCCTGTGATTCGTACTTTCAAACTTAATCCATGAATCATGTTCTACCTCCTGTGATTAGTGTGGACTTTTAACAACCTTGTACCTTCCTACAGCAGGACAGGTTCTGCATCTGTTCATTGGGTAACTAATTTTGTTCCCGTTCTTCCCATTGAAAGAAACCAAGGACCTAGAAGACCCACCCTTCCTGTTGATCTTGCAGCACCAACCGCCATGGCTTGGTCTGGTCAGGCAGTCCAGGCTGGTCGGACTCTGGGTCAGCCGGACTAGACTGGTCAGGCTCCAGCCTCCAGCCTGCCAAGCTTGTCGGACTGTCTGGTCTGTCCAGGCTGTCCGGGCTGTCTGGTCAGTCCGGGCTGGTCGGACTGACTGGTCTGGTCAGGCTGCCCAGGCTGTCTGGTTTGCCCAGGCTGGTTGGACTGTCTGGTCAGTCCGGGCTGACTGGTCTGGTCAGGCTGTCCAGGCTGTCTGGTTTGTCCAGGCTGGTTGGACTGTCTGGTCAGTCCGGGCTGACTGGTCTGGTCAGGCTGTCCAGGCTGTCTGGTTTGCCCAGGCTGGTTGGACTGTCTGGTCAGTCCGGGCTGACTGGTCTGGTCAGGCTGTCCAGGCTGTCTGGTTTGTCCAGGCTGGTCGGACTGTCTGGTCAGTCCAGGCTGTCTGGTCAGTCCGGGCTGGTCGGACTGACCGGTCTGGTCAGGCTGTCCAGGCTGTCTGGTTTGTCCAGGCTGGTTGGACTGTCTGGTCAGTCCGGGCTGACTGGTCTGGTCAGGCTGTCCAGGCTGTCTGGTTTGCCCAGGCTGGTTGGACTGTCTGGTCAGTCCGGGCTGACTGGTCTGGTCAGGCTGTCCAGGCTGTCTGGTTTGTCCAGGCTGGTCGGACTGTCTGGTCAGTCCAGGCTGTCTGGTCAGTCCGGGCTGGTCGGACTGACCGGTCTGGTCAGGCTGTCCAGGCTGTCCAGGCTGTCCAGGCTGTCCAGGCGGTCTGGTCTGTCCAGGCTGGTCGGACTGACTGGTCTGGCCAGGTTCTGTGGTCAACAAATTTTGTTCCCTTATATCCCAATGGGACAACAAATTTCGTTCCCTTATATCCCATTGGGATATAAGGGAACAAAATTTCAAGTGTTGGGATATAAGGGAATTACACCAAAAAAAAAAAAAAAAAAAAATCTGACCGCCCACCGTGGTGACCACCTTAGAGTGTGACAGGTAGCGTCCCCCCTCCACAGTGAAAATACACGGTGCAGTAGTAAACTTGTAAAATGACCCTTTTACTAGTAAATTTACTAGTAAAAATTTTTACTAGTAAAATTTACACTTTTACTAGTAAAATTTACAAGTGCACTTGTAAATTTTACTAGTGCACTAGTAAAAATTACAAGTGAATTCAGGTGTTTTTCAGTCCAAAACAGTGATTTGTAGGGGGTTTTGCGTGTAAAACTGCGAGATCGAAAACTGGGGAGGTTTGGTCGATGTGCACTACCCCTCGGACTGAGTTGGGCAGGGTTGTTGGGAGCCTTTATGGGAATCATCTCCCCTGATATACAGCCGCGCCGTTGAAAAAGGATGAGAGGCGCGCACCCAACTGGAACTGTGCGCACTGTCCAGCCCCTTTACCCTGAGACTTTTGTTGAGCTAGTTGACAGCTGCCGAGGAAAAGCGTCTACAAAATGAGAAGAAACAGAGGCAAGAGAGACGCACTGTGAGTGGTGTCGTGCCAAATTCACAACAGTGAAACACACTCTACAATGGCGACGTGAGCGGGGAGCGGGGAACCCTGGGCAGAAGCGACCACCTGACTGTTGCGAATACTTCCAGTCGGTCCGAGCATGCCTGCCACTTCCCGACACGCTTCGGCACGGGCTTTGCCCAAGCAGGGATCTTGACATTGTTGTTGCCGCAGTAAGGAGTTCCACACAGCCCATCAATGTAACACTCGGGCTCGACCATAGTAGTCAGAAACTTGTGAGGTTTCGTAAACATGAAAAAGCGGACGAGGCAGCAGGAAGAGTGCTGAACGGACGAAGCGTCTTTGATGTGAATCGGTCTACCATGATGCAGGCCTCCAATATGTATGCGCCCAAGATGCCGCCGGCCTAGTGCAGATGGAAGAGATCGGCAGGTTTGCACGGGGGACCCTCGAGCATCAGAGGAACCGCAGACTCCGAGAGCAGCATCAACGGCAAGACGCTGCACCAACTCCGGAGGTCCAGCGGAGCAGTGCGCTAGTGAGGCAATCGATTCTACAAAACGGCACAACGGAGATATGTGGTTTAGGGTGCAACGAAAAGGCCACCTCTCAACACATTCTTACAGCGGGCGACACAGCGCACCTTAGATGGTTTCAGCCGGAGGCGGACCAAAGGCCGGTGTTCGGGCACCCACCCGAATGCAGGCCCTGGACGCCTATGCGAAGGGAACCACGCGGTAATCCGGAGAGTGGCTCTACGCGTTGCCCGGGAGACAAGTGCGCTGAATGGGCAACATGGGCCCTACAAGCATACACCCCAAGAATCAACGACAATAAAATGAAGCAGTAGGCACACCGCGTTCGTTCCCAACACCCCGACCCGACCAAGCAACCACCAAACCCCAAGAAGTACTAATCTCACGGCAACAGCCCAAACAACTTCCCCTAGCACCCTCGTGTGACAAGAATCCTCCAGTCCTCGAAACCCCCCGTGAATCTTCCATACCATAAGCAGAAGAAAGTTGGACCGGAAATATGTTGGACCGAAAATATGTTGGACCGGACAAAAGTTGGACCGCGGACGACCAAAACAATTGGACCATTTTGTCCGGTCCAACATATTTCCGCCCAGGCACGTATCCACTTAGGCGGGGTTGGGTCGATGGGCATGAGGTAAAAAAATGTCCCGTGACAAATGGGTAGTCAGGCGCGAGAGATGCGTGGGTTTCTTCTTGAGCGTACTAAGATCGTCGTTTATTGGCGGCTCATACTTTTTCCTTCACGGTCAGCCAACCTCGAGCCTCCTCGTTTGCACTCTGCATTTTTGCGTTTGCACTCTACCAAAGCAATGGG
The DNA here is from genome assembly GCA_030068145.1 of Diplonema papillatum. Taxonomy (NCBI): domain Eukaryota; phylum Euglenozoa; class Diplonemea; order Diplonemida; family Diplonemidae; genus Diplonema; species Diplonema papillatum. The sequence continues at coordinate 154,878 of JAPJBO010000441.1, read as the reverse complement.
ACAGACGGTGGACGCATCTTGGTCCACCCTCGGCACTGACCAACCGCAACCGGTCGCGATCAAACATCCTTCCACGCAAGGAAGATCTTGTGATTCCACCACAGGACCATGGCCAGTGCAAGTTGCTGGAGGGAACTCAGCGGGTTACGCAGCGCCGCGCAGTGTTCGGGAACTCCTGGCGGGCGCGACTACGGAGTGGAGCGAGTGCCAGCCGCAAAACTGCACGAAGCCCCCGAAAAAAGTTGGCCGGACAAAAGTTGGACCACCAGAGCCCAAAATAGGTGAGTTGGACCATTTTGTCCGGTCCAACTTATTTCCGTTTACGGTGTTTGCCTTTCAGAGTTGACCGCACTGTTGCCCACGACTCAGTCCAAAAAATGGATGCCAAGCCTGTCCGGCATAAGACGCACGCAGGCAGAGATATTCGTAACCTCCTGGGCCAAACGCAAGATACCAGAGCATCTTTTGCCGTGCAATGGCGCCCATCTATTTCTGGTACCAGGACGTACCTGTGCACGACTCTGCTCTGAGAGGACAAGGACGCCTCCTCCCTCGCGCTCCGTCTGTTCCGATGTTATTGTCCCGTGTTCCCACCGCATCGAGCCAAAGGGGGGTCGTGTTCGAGTGTTCACGTTTGCCTTGGAGTGGGGGAAACCTGGATTGACGCGGTCTGCCTAAGCGCGGGGCTCTCAAGCACTGCGTTGACACTTTGCTATGCTCTCCCAGCCCCATTTTGATGAGTTAGGTGAAAAAGAAGCCGGTTCTTCTGAATGTGTGCTTCACTTGCCACAGTTTCTTCTTGTTTTACCCCAAAACACCTGCCAAAACACCTGAAATCACTTGTAAATTTTACTAGTGCACTTGTAAATTTTACAAGTGCACTTGTAAAATTTACTAGTGGCACTTGTAAACCATTTTCACTTGTAAAACCACTAGTAAATTTACTAGTGAAAGCCTTTACTACTGCACCGTGTAGCAGGGGGGGGGGGGGGGGGGGGGGTAGGGGGGTAGATACTTTTCCCATTTTTTGGATTTTTTCATCTCTAACTACTGCATCCGGAGGTGAAAATGGGGTGTGCATGTGCTACATGCGCCTCACGTTGACCGGAGAGGTAGAAAAATGGGGTTTTTACTGGAATAACGCCAGAACACCTTTGAAAAGTGGACAAAATACCATAAAAAAGGCCAAAACCAAATGTTGACTTTATTCCTGAATTTCCACATTTTTGGATTTTGTCGCATTTGCCGACCGAAGGGACTGGAAGACATGTTGAAAAAGGAACCCAGACCACAAGGGAAGTGACTTCTTTGGGAAACGGGGTGAGCCCACTGCAAAAATGCAGCCGACGTCCCCTCCTTGACTGCCTTGGCCACGGGTCCCCTTTCACTACCTATCGCCGCGAAAAGTGCGCCCGGCCGCACGGCGTGTGCACGCGCACGACACGCCGTGCATGCGCATCACGGGGCAAGGGCACAACTGACAGAGAGTTTAGTTGTCCGCTGACAACTCTGATACGACTTCTTCTCGCTCTTTAGCACGGCGCCGCACAAATTTGCTGGCTCGCGCGGTTGTCCATCGCCACATAACGGTCGGAAAACCTCTAACGAGCAATGAATGCTGCCCCGCAAACCCATACAGAAACCTACCACTTGGGTGGTCCTAAAATGCTCGGGAAATTCAAAATAACTGGTTGGATGCTCGTTTAGGCTGAAATATTGGCTGCAGAATGCAAAGACAAGACAGAATCACCTCCCACAAGGCAATTCCTTAAGGAAAACATCAGAAACCCAGGTGGGTGGTGGTGGTTCCCAGAAACTCTTGTTAGGGGGGGGTCGCAGTTTGTTGGATGGAGATACTCTCTTTTTCTAAAAGTTATAGTTGTGCATCGAAGAGGAGGATCTGGTGGATGTGGAAGTCAGCCTCGGCATGCACACTATCCATGGCATGAGCTGTACTGGGGTACTGCAGGAGCCGCACATCAGGCGAACATGTTCGTGATGAGGTTGGGGTTGCCCGATTATGGATATCGCTTTTAATATCCTTTGTTGATATGTACCGGCGAATTTCCTCATGTTTTCCGTCCTGATTAAGCTTCAATGCTCGGTACCAGGCGATGCCCTGAGTTGGTGGTACTCGCAGGTCATTCATGCCAATGCCAATAATAGTTGGGCAACGCACTCTGTTAACATACTTGATGGGACTGTGGTCATGGTAATGTTGTGGGTCACGCTTGCACTCAGCTATACAGGGTTTCTCTGTGTTGTTGCTGGACTTTGAACTGAAAAGCCCAGCCTCTACAGCCACCCAGTCGGGTATGTCGGTAACATCCAACATTGCGTTCAAATTGACCACCGGATTGCGCATCGCGGTTGCCTTGAAGGTGTCAGGATACTGCCCAGTGAGGTGGCAGCACAGGAAACCTCCATGACTTCCACCCACCACAAATAGATTGTATTTGCTCTTGTCGGTACGCTCCAGCTTTTCCAAAACAGACATTACGCCCTGGACATCCTTGGTGCCAATGTGCCCTGGAAGTGCCTCTGCATGCTCCTGACCGAAGCCCAGTGATCCTTCATAGTTGATGGATACAATCTCGTACCCTGCACTCAGTGTGAAAAATGTGCTGTATGAGAAGCAATTGACATCGGATGTGTGTGGTCCACCATGAACAAACACCACTGAGTTGATTTTTGATGATGGGCTTGGGGATAACAAGTCAGCAGAGGCAGTTGTAGGGGCTGAGGTGGTGTGGATGAGGGCTTCGGAGTTGCCAATACCGAGGAATGGAACAATCTCTGTGTTCAACTTGGCAACGATAGCACTCAGCTCAGGCCTGGAGGCTGGGTCCGCTGTGTCAAACACAACACGCCATTGCTTGCCATCCTTAGCTGCAGGATGGTCAATGCCACCAGTGGTGGCTAAATTCAGGTGGAGGATCTTAGGAGGCTCCACTGTGGAACTCGATGTTGCCAGAATGTTGCCGCTCTGCACGTCCAACACACGCCAGGAGCCAAAATTCGTGCTGAGCAGGGATGGGATGCCTGATTTGTTTGTAGTGTCGACAGAGTAGATCACCAGGGCGCTGCGGCGGATGCTGCCGATCAGGAGGTGAGTCTTGTTGACCCAGTGGATATCTGTGGTACCGCCAACAGGGTACAGGCCGTGGAAGTCGTTTGCAGATTCGCTAGGACTGCCTGTTCGTGGGGTGGTGACACATTTGGACAGCTGCATTGTCTCTGGGTCCAGGATGCTGAGGTCGCACCCTGAGCAATGGATATCAAGGTTGACAGCGTGTACCACAGCGACTAGTTTGGTGTTGAAGGGGTTTACACGCATGGCACAGACCGATCTGATCCCTGCATGGCGAAATGTATCTGAAACATCAACAGGATCGGCCTCTGTGTTGCTACTGCTTGCCGCAACTTTGAAGATTTTGTTTTGGCGGGTGTTGTAGGCAAACACACCAGGCCTCAGGGGGTTGTGGGGAAACCCTGCGAAGATGATCTGCTGCTGTTCTTCTAACAGCACTGGCATCCCGCAGCTGTAGTCCTCGCTGAATCCTTTGGATAGTATGCGCTGCACTGTCATGTCCTTCAGACTGATTCTGAACAGACTGAGTGTACTCAGTGATGGCAACCGTTCACCCCATGTATCCTTAACCTCGAACGCACCACGACCAAACGATGTTGCATCACCTATGGTTGGCTTTGGTGCAGCGTCCCAGAACTGAACTGGTGTGGCAGGAAGACACTCGGCCACATAGTACACTTCGCACTCATCCCTGCTCCACTGCACAGACTGGAACAGAGGACCTGTGGCCAGCCCTTTGTGCACCTTCTTGATGTTGGTAAAGCTGTGGGTTACACCTGTAGAATCAGCAAACTCGATCTTGATATCAGGGCTCTCCTCGGGTTTGCCTCCACCACTGGTGAGAGGAACCACTGTCAGTGTTCGCCTCTTGGATGGACTGGTGAAGGTCGTGCGTTTTCCTAGTGCCACAGGCGGGGTGTTGATACCAAAGCCACTTGGAAATGTCGCTGTGTCCAAGCCGATGTGTTGCATCCACGAGACCCGATCGTTGTTCTCGAGATCTGCATGGTCAAGTATAATGGAGGCAGTGCTCGCCCCAGGGAGAATCGTTCCAGACCGCACCATCGGAATGGAGGCTACTTGCCGGAATAGACGACAGTACTTGGAAGCAGCATCTGCTGGGAACCCCGAGTACTGTGGCTGTGGCTGCACATTCTCCCCGCCTTGTGCATGTGGTGACCCGGGCTCCCCCTGCCTTTGGGATCGGGAGGCGATTGTCACTTCCTTGGGGATCCACGCCTCCACCTCCATCGATAGGGTCTTTGTCATTTATTTATTTTTTGCGTAAACGAAGGATTGACTCTTCTTTATGGGTTCCTGCTAAGGAGGTTCATTTATTCGTCCATTTTCAGCCAAATTCTGTGAAAGTCCCACCAATGTCATGCTCGCCCTGCAATAGAAACGGTAATGGACACCCTTTCTGGGCTGTTTCTGAGGTTATGTTCCTCCCGCAGGAGTGCCATCTACTCAGGGTTTGGGCGATGTGGGTCCCGCTCCTCTGCACTGCAAGGCTACACAAGCCCCTACGGGGGCACATGAGCCAGGCTGTGTCTGCTGAACATCCACTGGTACCGTAATGCAAACTGGCCTCTGTAGATTCTCGCCAGATCTGCTTCGGGTCTGTAGCTACATGGGGTTCGTTGTTGGCCATGAGCACAAGCTTAGTGCTTCCTCTACAGAGCTCACTCCCCGCTCGTTCGAGGGAGGGCGTGATCGCCCACCCTTCGGACCTGTTCAGGTGACGGTGTTAGGACGCTCGGGCAGGAGAGTGTTGGGTATGTAATCTGGTTGATGTGCATCCTCATACACTGTTCTACAACAACTACTACTATGGAATAAGATACCTTGTTTAACCTCGAGCAGCTGTGCACTGGCCAAATGCAGGGCCCAAATGTGAAGAGAAAGGTGAGTAGCTTTGTGCATACGTTTAAGCGAGGAGTTGAGAGCGAATGTACTGTCTAAGAGCAAGAACTTCTAGCCACAACTGAAATGCGGATTGTGCAAGATACACTTCAAATGGTACTGGGGCGATCCACCTATTTTCTAGCAGAAGAAATCACAGAATTCCAAATCAATTCACAACTTTTCACAACTTTTCGTCGTCTTGTTGCGTTAGTGGGGAGTCATTTGCAAGCAAATGAGTACCACACTATGCCAGCTTTTCGCTACGTGACTCCAGAAGGGTCACTTTTTCCGCGCTTTCGGCGCGGCGCAACTCTAGTCGGTTGCAACTGTTGTTGGCAGTTGCTCACGATCTCATAATCCGAAAAGGAATCGGAGTCCTCGCTTTCTCGTTTGCGCCGATAGGCACGCCGCGATGCGGAGGACGTGAGTAGCCGGGAAGAGACGGCGGGAGGGCGCGTTCGTTGTGTGACCCGTGGAGGGTCGGAACCAGAATCAGAAAAAGAGCCCGAGTCAGGGCCTGCCATCGAAGAGGGCCGGGCGGGGCCGGGTGGGCGCGGTGTGTTCGGGCCGGCGAGGCCAGTGCCGTCGTCGCCGAGATCGGCGCGTCGTCGTCGTGCGCGCAGCGCGGCTGCGGGAGAGGTCGTGGGGGTGCAAGGCGCGGGTCGCTTCCTGCCTGCTGGCGGGGGGGCGCGCTTCGGGGGCGATTTCGTCGTCCGCCTTCTCCGGCCACGGCTGGTAGGTGTCCCCGGTGGGGACGGCGCGCGCCGCTTCCGGCCTGTGAGGCCGTCGCTCTCGCCGCGACCGCCACCGCCGCCGCCGCCGCGACCGCCACCGCGTGCGCCGCCGCGTGCGCGGCCGCGACCAGTGCCGCGGCCGCCGCCACCGTCTCCGCCACTGTCGTCTCCGCCGCCCCGGCCGCCGCGGCCGCGGCCACGGCCGCGGCCGCCATGACCACCGCCACCCCCGTCGCCACTGCTGCTGTCGCGGCCAGCACCACCCCTGTGATGCCCCCGTCCGCAGCACGCGTCGGCGTTCGGGCAGGTCCCGCATCGCGTCAGCCGATGCGCCCGGCAGCATTGAATGCGCAGGCCGTCGTCCGGGCGGTGGTGCACCTGGCAGCACTGGTCAACTACAAGGCTGTAGTTTCTTCGCATGCCAGTGCACACCGCGCACTTCTGCTTTGCGCAGGCATCGCAGACCGACTGCGTGCGGAGCAGAGGGTCCGCCTGCGCAGCCGGTACAAGCACGGGAAGGCGCGGGCGTTGCGGCAGAGGGGTGGGCACGTCCCAGCGCAGCGAACGCTGTGCCCGCCGCGCCGCGTCGTACTGCGGGAACACGTCCCCGCCCCAGTTCTTCCCGTCCCCGGCAGCTGCCCGCGGAAAGCTCGCCTCCAGCACCCCGTGCGTCTCCTCGCCCCCGGCGAAGCGTGGGCGAGGTGTCAATCCCCCCCACAGCATCGGCGCCCCCAGGGTCCTCATCGAGCCCACCCGGACCTTCCGCTCGGCAGGCAACGGCGACGGCAGCTGCAGGTCTCGGCACAGGCGGCACAATGTCGACAGCATCGTCCAGAGGGTCTTCCCCCTCTGGTTGGCGGCGAGCCTTCGTATTCCCGGGGGGGCAGGGACGTCGACCCCGGTGTGGACCTCGAAGTCCACCGCCAGCTCAACGCACGACACCTCGCCTGCGTTCGTCCACCTCAGTGCCGACAGCCAGCCCTTGAGCGCCCGCATCGCACGGCCGCCGTACGGCCATCTCGGCGGCTCATCCGGAAGGCGGTCGAAGTCGAACAGGTGTTGCACCGCCGGCAGCAACAACTTTTCGTCGTCTTGTTGCGTTAGTGGGGAGTCATTTGCAAGCAAATGAGTACCACACTATGCCAGCTTTTCGCTACGTGACTCCAGAAGGGTCACTTTTTCCGCGCTTTCGGCGCGGCGCAACTCTTCACAGCTTTTCACAGCTTTTCGTCGTCTTGTTGCGTTAGTGGGGAGTCATTTGCAAGCAAATGAGTACCACACTATGCCAGCTTTTCGCTACGTGACTCCAGAAGGGTCACTTTTTCCGCGCTTTCGGCGCGGCGCAACTCTAGTCGGTTGCAACTGTTCTTGGAAACTACTGACGATTTCATAATCCGAAAAGGAATCGGAATCTTCGCTTTCTCGTTTGCGCCGGTAGGCACGCCGCGATGCGGAGGACGCGAGTAGCCGGGAAGAGCCGGCGGGAGGGCGCGATCGTTGTGTGACCCGTGGAGGGTCGGAACCAGAATCAGTAAAAGGGCCCGAGTCAGGGCCTGCCATCGAAGAGGGCCGGGCGGGGCCGGGTGGGCGCGGTGTGTTCGGGCCGGCGAGGCCAGTGCCGTCGTCGCCGAGATCGGCGCGTCGTCGTCGTCGTGCGCGCAGCGCGGCTGCGGGAGAGGCCGTGGGGGTGCATGGCGCGGGTCGCTTCCTGCCTGCTGGCGGGGGGGCGCGCTTCGGGGGCGACTTCGTCGTCCGCCTCCTCCGGCCACGGCTGGTAGGTGTTCCAGGTGGGGACGGCGCGCGCCGCTTCCGGCCTGTGAGGCCGTCGCTCTCGCCTAGGCTGCGACCGCCACCGCCGCCGCCGCCGCGATCCCCGCCGCGACCGCTGCCGCGACCGCCGCCGCGTGCGCGGCCGCGACCAGTGCCGCGGCCGCCGCCACCGTCTCCGTCACTGTCGTCTCCGCCGCCTCGGCCGCCGCGGCCGCGGCCACGGCCGCGGCCGCCATGACCACCGCCACCCCCGTCGCCACTGCTGCTGTCGCGGCCAGCACCACCCCTGTGATGCCCCCGTCCGCAGCACGCGTCGGCGTTCGGGCAGGTCCCACATCGCGTCAGCCGATGCGCCCGGCAGCACTGAATGCGCAGGCCGTCGTCCGGGCGGTGGTGCACCTGGCAGCACTGGTCAACTACAAGGCTGTAGTTTCTTCGCATGCCAGTGCACACCGCGCACTTCTGCTTTGCGCAGGCATCGCAGACCGACTGCGTGCGGAGCAGAGGGTCCGCCTGCGCAGCCGGTACAAGCACGGGAAGGCGCGGGCGTTGCGGCAGAGGGGTGGGCACGTCCCAGCGCAGCGAACGCTGTGCCCGCCGCGCCGCGTCGTACTGCGGGAACACGTCCCCGCCCCAGTTCTTCCCGTCCCCGGCAGCTGCCCGCGGAAAGCTCGTCTCCAGCACCCCGTGCGTCTCCTCGCCCCCGGCGAAGCGTGGGCGAGGTGTCAATCCCCCCCACAGCATCGGCGCCCCCAGGGTCCTCATCGAGCCCACCCGGACCTTCCGCTCGGCAGGCAACGGCGACGGCAGCTGCAGGTCTCGGCACAGGCGGCACAATGTCGACAGCATCGTCCAGAGGGTCTTCCCCCTCTGGTTGGCGGCGAGCCTTCGTATTCCCGGGGGGGCAGGGACGTCGACCCCGGTGTGGACCTCGAAGTCCACTGCCAGCTCAACGCACGACACCTCGCCTGCGTTGGTCCACCTCAGTGCCGACAGCCAGCCCTTGAGCGCCCGCATCGCACGGCCGCCGTACGGCCATCTCGGCGGCTCATCCGGAAGGCGGTCGAAGTCGAACAGGTGTTGCACCGCCGGCAGCGGCGCAGCTGCGTGCCAGGGGTGCATCGGTTGCACTGCGGAGAGGCGGCGTCGCTCCGCCTCCACGCGTGCAGTGTACACCGCCGCCATGAGGCGGTGAAGGGCCGCGACCTCCACCCGCATTCCTTCGACAATAACCCCATGCACACGCGTGCAAGACGGCCACCTCGCCCGGTCCGCCCGCAGGAGTTCGGCGAAGCAAGGACGGCCGCGAATCTCGTCGTAGGCGGGGCACTCCCACCACAGGTGATCCGCTGTGTCCTGGACGCCCAGGTCGCAGTCCCTGCAGCCGCGGTCCAGCGGCGGACGCTGAGGTTCCGAAGAGGAGGATTCGGAGACGTGCTCGTCAAAGCTGCCGGTCGTATCAGAGGCGGTCGACGACACGGACGCCGAGGAGCTCGGCGACCCGTCTGTCCCGGCCGCCCCTCCGTTCGCACGCGCATTCCGTCCCCACCGCGCAGCGAGGAACACACCCCCGGACAGAATCACCGCCAGCGCACGTTTCTCGCCAGCGTCAGCCGTCGCTAGGCGCAGCTCGTTCGTACGCCTGCAGTCCACCCCTGCCTGCACGCCGTCGTAAGACGGCCGTTGCCTCGCAAGCTGCGTCCAGGTCGTCTGCCGTAGCCGTGCCCGGATGGCGTGGTGCCTCTCGCCCCTCTCCATGTCGAGAAGCCGGCGGCCCTCGAGCGCCGCGGTCGCAAAGTCGTGGCCTTCGAAATCGATGCCCGCGACCGTGAAACCGTCAGAGATGGCGATCCCGACAGGTCCCAGGCGCGCCTTCGGCAACAACACACCGTGCCGGCTGTAAAGCCGGGCGATGTTCAGCATGCGGGCGTGTACGCGGGGGAGCCTCTCGCACGTGTCGAAAAGCGAGCACAGGATCCTGTACGGCCGAGCCAACAGTGGGTCCATTCGGTGGGCTTTCGCCAGGATGGCCAGCACCGCCGTCACATTCCTCGACGGATGCTTCGTCCCGAAAGCTCCCTTCACTACCCGCGACCGCAGCCCCCTGAGGCACGTCTGCGTGTACCCCTCGTACGAGCACCCCGCCAGCACGCTTCCGAGGACATTGGAGCTCGCCACCTCGCAGCGGACATCGAATGGAAGGCGCGAGGTGCTCAGCCTGTCCAGCAATGCGTTATGGGCCTTCAGACGCGCGTCGTTGGTACGTTCCGCCTGAACGCTCGCGACACTCGTACGCACACCGAGGATCTTCGCCGCCGTCGCTGTCGGTATCGTCTCGTCGCCGACTGCCAGCACGCTCGTATAGGGCCGCCGCCGACGCTGCCGCACCGTGCCCGCGGGGATCCCCATCGCCAGTGTCTTCGTCATGTTCAGCCGCATCCCTGTCAGGGCGCAGAACTGTGCGATGACGTCGACCGCCTGCTGCAGCTCGGACTCCACGGACGCGAAGAGCGTGGCATCATCCGCCAGCGACTCCGACGAAACCTCCGGTACGCGCGCCGACACCGCTCGGAGCACTATCGACAGCAAGGCGTTGATGAGGATCACCGAAAGTGGGCACCCCTGCAAGATACCGTTGGTGACCTCAAACTCGGAACCCACGCCCAGCGGCAGCTTAAACCGGCGCTTCATCCCACGGTACATGGCGCGCAGGGGGCGCAGGATGCGCGCGTCGAGGCCCATCCCTTCGGCAAGCCGGAGAACGATCCCCTGCGGTACCCGGTCGAAGCACTTCGCGAAATCGAGTGCGACCATGTACAGCGACTTCGACTCGTCGAGCAGCGTCTCCTCGATCAGCGTCGTCAGCTCCATGAGGACGTCGTCCGTCCGATGCCCTCTGCGGAAGCCGTGCTGCGACGGAAGAATCCAGCCGTCCTGCCACTCCATGACGTCTTGCAAACGCCTGCAGGCCCATAACCGATAGACGCAGCTCGTCACGGTGATTGGCCGCAAGTTGGTCGGCGAGGTGTCGTCGGTCTTTGGTATGAGCGACACCAACGACGTCAGCATACCCTTCGGCCACTCCCCTCGCTCCTCCACCAGATTGAAAAGCGTCGCGAACCCGTCCAGCAGCTCGTCGGGCAGGGCCTTCAGTTCGTCCAAACGCCAGCCGTCCACCCCACACGCCGTAGTCTTCTTCTTCCGCTTGTTGAGAACATCCCGTAGCTCCCTCCCGGTCACATCCCGCAGGTCCATCTGGCGGCGGGGAATAAAACCCTCGAAGGCCCTGCGGAACGCCTCGTACTCGGGCTCTGGGCGTCCTTCCCCGTACATGCGCAGGATCGGGTCCCACGCCTCCTGCAGCACCTCGTCCATCTCCTCGACGTTGGCGGTGAGTCTCCCGTCCGCTGTCCGCACCGCATCGGCCGCCTGCCCCGGACCCCCCCGCAGCATCGACACAAGAGCCCGGCGATCCGTCCCAAACATCGTCAGCTGCCTCTCCTGTTGCTGCCTCTTCCGTACCCTCGCCGCAGCCGCGTTGAATCTCGCACTGCGCAGTCGTACGTCGTGCAAGTAAACGCGAGCGACCTCTGCGCTCGGCGGGTCGGAGGGGGGCGGCTCGCCGACCCCGCCGCCACGGATCACGGCGAGACAGCGCAGCCAGCACAAGCGGAGTTCTTGGGGCACCTGGAATGGTCCGGACGCTTCTAGGCGAGCTCGCTGGTAGACGTAGTGCTCCAGACGCCGGATCGCATTCCCGTGCCTCAGCTCCGTCTCGCACGCCACGCCCCGGTCCGGCGTACTCCTCGCCGCAACGCGAGTCATCTTCAGCTCCGAGTTACCGCGGCCGGTGTGCGCACGTCTCTCACAGGCAGGCATCCCGCTGCGGTCTAGCAGGTACTGCTCGCACAGAGCGGAGAGCGCCATCCACGCCCCTTCGACGTCCCCCTCGCGGGCGGCGGCGCACACGGCATCCAGCCTCGGGACCTCGACGACCCTACCTGCCGGCTTCACGGGTATCGCTCGCGGCACGTTGAACCTCCATGTCTGCTGTTCGAACGCCTGCACCGCGAGTCGAATCCGGACGCAGCGGTGGCCCCTCACGCTCCCTACCCCGATCGTCTCGCATGCAACAAAGGCGGACGCGGCCGCGCGGTTCATCAGGGCGTAGTCGATGCGCGTGCCGGACGTGTTCGTGCCCGTGTAGGTGTTGGGCGGTCGTCCTCCCTCGCACGCCGCCTGCAGCTGCGCTGCGTCCGTCCACCCGTTGCTGAGGGCATGCCGAAGCGCCGGCGACCGCTCAACGTCCGTGTTGAAGTCGCCCATCACGACCGCCGGGGCCTGCCCCACCATGGCCTGCGCCTCGAAGAGGACCGTCTGCAGGAGCCGCTCCCGGGACGCCGCTGCCGTGTTCCCCGATGGGGCGTAGACGGCAAAGAAGTGTACGAACATCCGTCCGACCCCCGTCGCGATCATCGTGTGGATGACCCGGTTGCGCACTTCCTGCAGCGATTCGTTGGGCAGCAGGTGGGCCACCCCCGGCTGCCTGGCAAGCACAACGACTCCTCCCCCCTTCTGCCCGGAATGCGGGTTTCCGTGCGGACAGTGCTTGCTGCGCTTCGGCGGTTGCGGCGGCCCCCACAGCGTCTTCCACCTCGACCCGTCGACGGCGCACGGTCTCGCGAGATAGTCCGTCGCCTGCGCCTGCTGCAACTCGCCCATCGACGTCTCCAGCACCGCAATCGCGTCTGCGGGCGCCATCGCCCGCACCTCGTCAATGTGCAGGGCCAGCGAGCCAACATTGACTGCAGCAAGAGTGAGATCGCGCGGGGGACCAGGGTTCGGGTGGACGTCCCCGCACCTCAAGAGCCGTTCCCCCGCGGCGTACGCATACTCACGGGCGTCGTGCTTCGACGGTAGCCACGCACATTCAACACGCTCACGCCGCAAGGCAACCCGGGAACCCACGCCCCGCGCGCGGTGCTGCATACGCGCGGTAACGTACCGGGCTGCGCCGGCCGGTCGACGGCGACGTCCGCGGCGGAAAGCCGCCGCGGCGGTCGAGGCGAGCGCTCGGCGCCCGGGGCCAGGGTTGGGATGCACATCCCCACATCGCATCAAGCGGGCTCCCGCAGCATCGCCGTCCGCGCGGGCGTCGTGGCTTGACGGCAGTCAGGCGCGCGAGCACGTGACACACACGCTGGCGCCGCACTCTTCGCACCTCCTCTGCATGCGGCCCTTCTGGATCGTCTTCTGACAATCGCCGCATTTAAACTCCGCTGGAGCCCGCACCCCATCGGACAGCTCGTGCCGGTGACCGGCCTTCTCACCCTCGACCGGCTCCTTCAGACGCTGGCGCGGGGGGGACAGCATCTCGACCACACCGGCCACAGCTCGCTGGATTAGCGACTGTCCCGCTTCCGCCGGCTGTGTCACCTCCTCGTGCTTCCGCTTGTTGGACGGAGCCGGCTCCGGATCCGTATGAACTTCGGCGGCGGGCAGCTTCATGCGCCGTCTCTGGCCGGGCGTCGTCGGGAGGGAGGAGGCGAGGCGCTTAGAACGCGGCCGCGGCATCTCGCCCTTGTCGTAGTCGTTGACGACAATGAAGGGCGACCCTTCCCTTTCGATGACGCGGAACGGCGGGCCGCCATCCCCCGTCACCACGCACGTCCGCGATCCGCTTCTCACGAAGGATGTCGTGACCGTCGCAGCCCAGCCCGCGAGCCTGAGCAGCATCTCGACGTCGGCCTCGTGTTCTCGCGCCCTGGCACCGGACACGAGGTACCGCAGTTTCGTTTCGAGCGGGGGCGCCGCGTGCTCACCAGCAGCCGCCCGCACGCGCGCCAGCATCCCCGACCCGCGCGCCCGCAGCAGAAGACGCCTTCCACCAAGAACGACACCGCCCCCGGCCTCGCCGCACTTCTTCAACAACGCCAACGCGGTCTCCCGCGTCACGTCCGCATTTAATGCGACGACCGGCGTGGCGTCGCGCGCTTCCTTCCCGACTGGTCGCCAGAAGCAGCCATCCCTACCCGACCCCTGCAGGATGGCGTCCACGTGTCCCGCAGGTACGCGAACCAGGAGCTCTCGGCGGCCCTGCTGCGACGTCACGCCCCACATGGAGGCCGCTTCGAGGCGCGTCTGCGCCGAAGTCGCCTTCACCGCCCGGCGGCAGAGCCGCGTCATCGCCGCGTGCGGGTCCTTCTCCACGCATGCCCACGTCTCTGCCGTCGCGTGCTTGCGTGCCACGGTGAGGACGAGCACCGCCGTGGCAGCGCCGGGCTTCTGTTCGCCTTCTGTCGCCGCCTGCCGGACCTTCCCTACCTTCCCGGCCTGCCGAACGTCCCCGTGCGTCCACAGGTGCATCCGCTGCACCACGCCTGTTTCCATGAGGACGTGGCGCGCCTCGCTCTTCTCGAACGGCTGTCGGCACAACACCGCGTACCGAACCTCCTCTGTCGCCAGCGCCGCAGCATCGACCGCCACGCCCATCGCCGTCTCGGCCTCATCGACGCTGGGTGCGACCCAGAGCCCCTCCTTCTTCGCCTCGAATGAGCACGACTCGAGGATCGGCACGTTCCAGTCGAAACTGTGCACGCCGCACACGGTCGCCTTACGTCTGACGACGTCTACCCACTGCTGATGTTGCCGCTGCTGCGGTTGCTCTTGTTGTTGCGGTCGGTTCCGCCGTTGCTGTTGCGGTTGCTGTTGCTGCTGTGGCTGTTGTTGCTGCTGTTGCGGTTGCTGGTGCTGTTGCTGCTGCTGTTGTTGCTGTTGCGGTTGCCTCTGTTGCTGTCGCTGCTGTTGTTGTGGTTGCTGTTGTGCCTGTTGCCGCGGTTGCCGTTGTTGTTGTGGCTGTCGCTGCTGTTGCTGGTGCGGTTGCTGTTGCTGTTGTTGCTGTTGCTGCTGGTGCGGTTGCTGTTGCTGCTGCTGTTGCTGTCGTTGCTGTTGCTGCTGGTGCGGTTGCTGTTGCTGTTGCTGTTGTTGCTGGTGCGGTCGCTGTTGCTGTTGTTGCTGTTGCGGTGCCCCTTCACGATCCTCGCCTTGGTACTTCGGCCGTCCTTGCGACAGCGCCGGTTCCCCCTGGCTCGTCTCGTCCCGCTGCTCCGCCTCCAGGAGGCTGATAGCCGCCTCCAGGAGCGTCAGCGCCACCCCTCGCTCCTTCTGGCCTCGAGCCGCTGCTGCTGCCCGGCTGGCCCGCTCCGCTGCTTCTCCGAGGCGGTCGAGCATCGACGATGGCGCCGCCGAAAGCGCCGCCATCGCCGTGATGTGTTCCCCCCGCTCCCTTGCCAGTCTCCCCCACAACTTTTCACAGCTTGGTACTGCTTGGGTACGGCCTCCATAGGCCCTGGTTTACCCCTCCTGGCCCCCCCCCCCACCCCCCCACCCCACCTCCCCCCTCAGGCCCTTGATAACTTGAGAAAAATCGTCTGTCCGGCCGCCGAGGCCCACCCAGCTCGTTTGACCACATAATGCTGCCGGTGGCCCTCTGGTGGCCCTTCCTCCTCAATATCCATTTGCACTCTCTGGCCGATGGCGTGATGCGAGATCCGAGAACAAGGAGAAATGACTCGAAGGCACCGACGATCGATGGCTGAGACCCAAAATGGCTTTGGTCAAGGTCTATAGTCCTACTTTGAACTTCGGGGACTCTAGACTCCCACCTCGAACTAAGCATCGCCCGAACTTAGCTTCGCCAGCCTAAAGAGCATACACCCTGTCGCCACTTCCCGGGGAAGGCTGAGGCCCCCGTGTCAGCAAAGCCTAGGTCGTTGATGGCTCGTGCTAGATATCCTATCTGCAACCCTTTTTCGGCAAACGTTTCCCCAGGCAGCTTGGATCGCGTGTAGGCCTCAAAACCCAAAGCGAGTTCCACGCCGGTCGTAGGGAGAGGGGGGGTGTTGACCCAACGTAGATTCCTTAGCCAGTAGACTAGCGTCGCCGCGAAGCGCGTCCTGATCTGCTTCGTGAGGAGCTCACGGCTGTCCCTTGCCAGCTCAACGTCATATCTCCCTGCCGCGGCGGAGGCAAGCTCCCAGGGGCGCGTCGTCGCGATATTGCGCTGCGCTTGCGCCATCTCGATGGAGATGGTCCCGATCAGCTTCTGGACCCTCTCCACGAGTACCGGCGGGGTTCCGATGGGGGGAATCCCCCGTGTGCTCAGGCATAGGGGCATATTCTGTGCCGCCACTCCTGCGACGTCGAGTCGGCAGCGTAGATTGACCCACCTGCGGGCATTCCCAGAAATAGTGTAGCAGGGTCCCCGGCGTCCCACCGTCGCAGAACTCGCATACGCCGTCACCCATTCCCCATTTTCTGTTGCACCACTCGCGAGAGTACACCGCTCCTGCGATGCATTTGCGGATTGCAAAGCTGAGCCTGTCCCCCGTCGCGCGGTTCTGCCACAGTCTGTTCAGCAGGCGCACATCCACCCCCCTCTCGATACCCGAGTAGCCTTGCCTTTGTGTCGTCAGGTAGCGCCACGCTCGAAGACGCAGGCCCTCACGGACGAAGTGCAGTGCCTCCTTCCCGGAAAAAGGCACGGTCGCACCTTCGAACGATAGCAACTCGAAACTGTGCCGCTTCGCCGGCAAGAAACGTATCTCCCGAAGGAGATTGGATAGCAGCCCGACGGGGCCCTTTAAGGAGGCGTCAGCCCCGGATACAAGGAGGGCATCCATTCGCAGCCGAAACCTCTCCTTCTGGTATTGCTTCGCGGCGGTGCGGAGTGAGCTGTACCCGGAGGCGCATGCCGGATCGCACAAGTGCGCCTTCGCAACAAGAAGGACAACAGACGCCTACACGCCACTTACTCGGTGCCTCTACATTGAATGCGAGGAAGTAACCGTGCCGGACAGGACGCACGGCGTTGACGAGCCCAGAAACACAGGGTCCATGCTGACAATGGTCTAGAAACAAAAGGCGTGTCAGTCGGTGCCTCGGCGAAGAAAGTGAATCCCAGGAAAAATGATTCACAGGAGGATCGACGGTGGGGTGTGGTAAATCGTCGACGAAGTGTCATCGACGAGCGAGGGAGAATGTGGCATTGCGACCGTCACGAGTTGCACCACGTCAACAGCGCCGAGTAACCCTTCCGGAATCAAGCGAAAGGCTGCTCACTCGGGACTCATCATCCTTTTCCTGGGTACCACTGGAGGCTGGGCGGAAGAATTCTCTAAGGTGAAAAGGTCAAAATCCCCGGGAAAACTGCGGCCCAAAAAAAAACCCTAAAGTGCGAGTTCTGAGGTATTGCGGCCCAAAAAAAAAATTTTCTTTTCCTTGACCCACCCCTGGGGACCGCCGTGGACGGTGGCTGTGGGGCTAGGGTCGTGTAGGGGGATAGGGACACGAAAAGAACTCCAGGAAAACAAAATCAATTCACAACTTTTCGTCGTCTTGTTGCGTTAGTGGGGAGTCATTTGCAAGCAAATGAGTACCACACTATGCCAGCTTTTCGCTACGTGACTCCAGAAGGGTCACTTTTTCCGCGCTTTCGGCGCGGCGCAACTCTAGTCGGTTGCAACTGTTGTTGGCAGTTGCTCACGATCTCATAATCCGAAAAGGAATCGGAGTCTTCGCTTTCTCGCTTGCGCCGATAGGCACGCCGCGATGCGGAGGACGCGAGTAGCCGGGAAGAGCCGGCGGGAGGGCGCGATCGTTGTGTGACCCGTGGAGGGTCGGAACCAGAATCAGTAAAAGGGCCCGAGTCAGGGCCTGCCATCGAAGAGGGCCGGGCGGGGCCGGGTGGGCGCGGTGTGTTCGGGCCGGCGAGGCCAGTGCCGTCGTCGCCGAGATCGGCGCGTCGTCGTCGTCGTGCGCGCAGCGCGGCTGCGGGAGAGGCCGTGGGGGTGCATGGCGCGGGTCGCTTCCTGCCTGCTGGCGGGGGGGCGCGCTTCGGGGGCGACTTCGTCGTCCGCCTCCTCCGGCCACGGCTGGTAGGTGTTCCAGGTGGGGACGGCGCGCGCCGCTTCCGGCCTGTGAGGCCGTCGCTCTCGCCTAGGCTGCGACCGCCACCGCCGCCGCCGCCGCGATCCCCGCCGCGACCGCTGCCGCGACCGCCGCCGCGTGCGCGGCCGCGACCAGTGCCGCGGCCGCCGCCACCGTCTCCGTCACTGTCGTCTCCGCCGCCTCGGCCGCCGCGGCCGCGGCCACGGCCGCGGCCGCCATGACCACCGCCACCCCCGTCGCCACTGCTGCCGTCGCGGCCAGCACCACCCCTGTGATGCCCCCGTCCGCAGCACGCGTCGGCGTTCGGGCAGGTCCCACATCGCGTCAGCCGATGCGCCCGGCAGCACTGAATGCGCAGGCCGTCGTCAGGGCGGTGGTGCACCTGGCAGCACTGGTCAACTACAAGGCTGTAGTTTCTTCGCATGCCAGTGCACACCGCGCACTTCTGCTTCGCGCAGGCATCGCAGACCGACTGCGTGCGGAGCAGAGGGTCCGCCTGCGCAGCCGGTACAAGCACGGGAAGGCGCGGGCGTTGCGGCAGAGGGGTGGGCACGTCCCAGCGCAGCGAACGCTGTGCCCGCCGCGCCGCGTCGTACTGCGGGAACACGTCCCCGCCCCAGTTCTTCCCGTCCCCGGCAGCTGCCCGCGGAAAGCTCGTCCCCAGCACCCCGTGCGTCTCCTCGCCCCCGGCGAAGCGTGGGCGAGGTGTCAATCCCCCCCACAGCATCGGCGCCCCCAGGGTCCTCATCGAGCCCACCCGGACCTTCCGCTCGGCAGGCAACGGCGACGGCAGCTGCAGGTCCTGGCACAGGCGGCACAATGTCGACAGCATCGTCCAGAGGGTCTTCCCCCTCTGGTTGGCGGCGAGCCTTCGTATTCCCGGGGGGGCAGGGACGTCGACCCCGGTGTGGACCTCGAAGTCCACTGCCAGCTCAACGCACGACACCTCGCCTGCGTTGGTCCACCTCAGTGCCGACAGCCAGCCCTTGAGCGCCCGCATCGCACGGCCGCCGTACGGCCATCTCGGCGGCTCATCCGGAAGGCGGTCGAAGTCGAACAGGTGTTGCACCGCCGGCAGCGGCGCAGCTGCGTGCCAGGGGTGCATCGGTTGCACTGCGGAGAGGCGGCGTCGCTCCGCCTCCACGCGTGCAGTGTACACCGCCGCCATGAGGCGGTGAAGGGCCGCGACCTCCACCCGCATTCCTTCGACAATAACCCCATGCACACGCGTGCAAGACGGCCACCTCGCCCGGTCCGCCCGCAGGAGTTCGGCGAAGCAAGGACGGCCGCGAATCTCGTCGTAGGCGGGGCACTCCCACCACAGGTGATCCGCTGTGTCCTGGACGCCCAGGTCGCAGTCCCTGCAGCCGCGGTCCAGCGGCGGACGCTGAGGTTCCGAAGAGGAGGATTCGGAGACGTGCTCGTCAAAGCTGCCGGTCGTATCAGAGGCGGTCGACGACACGGACGCCGAGGAGCTCGGCGACCCGTCTGTCCCGGCCGCCCCTCCGTTCGCACGCGCATTCCGTCCCCACCGCGCTGCGAGAAACACACCCCCGGACAGGATCACCGCCAGTGCACGTTTCTCGCCAGCGTCAGCCGTCGCCAGGCGCAGCTCGTTCGTACGCCTGCAGTCCACCCCTGCCTGCACACCGTTGTAAGACGGTCGTTGCCTCGCAAGCTGCGTCCAGGTAGTCTGCCGTAGCCGCGCCCGGATGGCGTGGTGCCTCTCGCCCCTCTCCATGTCGAGAAGCCGGCGGCCCTCGAGCGCCGCGGTCGCAAAATCGCGACCTTCGTAACCGATGCCCGCGACCGTGAAACCGTCAGAGATGGCGATCCCGACAGGACCTAGGCGCGCCTCCGGCAACAACACACCGTGCCGGCTGTAAAGCCGGGCGATGTTCAGCATGCGGGCATACACGCGGGGGAGCCTCTCGCACGCGTCGAAAAACGAGCATAGAATCCTGTACGGCCGAGCAATCATCGGATCAAGACGGTGACCCTTCGCCAGGATCGACAGCACCGCCGTCACGCTTCTCGACGGCTGCCTGCTCCCAAAAGCGCCCCTTACGACCCGCGTCCGGAGCCCCTTCAGGCGCGTCTGCGTGTACGTCTCGTAGGAGCACCCCGCAAGGACACTGCTGAGAACGTTCGAACTCGCCACCTCGCAGCGGACATCGAACGGAAGCTTCGAGGTACTCAGCCTGTCAATCAGACCGTCATGTGCGCTCAGACGCGCATCGTTGGCCCGACTCGCTCGGACGCTCTCCACACTCGTTCGCACCCCGAGGATCTTCGCAGACGTCGCCGTCACTATGGCCTCGCCGCCCACCTTCACCGCGCTGGCGTACGGTCGCCGCCTGCGCTGCTGCGTCGAGCCCGCACGGATACCCATTGCCACGGTTTTCGACATGTTGAGGCGCATCCCGGTCAGGGCACAGAACCGCGCGACGATGTCGACCGCCTGCTGCAGCTCGGCTTCCGCCGGCGCAAGGAGCGTGGCGTCATCCGCCAACGACTCCGAAGACACCTCCGGCACCCGCACCGAAACCGCGCGGAGCACTACCGACAATAGCGCGTTGATCAGTATGACCGACAGCGGGCAGCCCTGCAGAATGCCATTTGTCACCTCGAACTCGGAGCCCACGCCGAGCGGCAGCTTGAACCGTCGCTTCATGCCGCGGTACATGGCGCGCAAGGGGCGCAAGATGCGCGCGTCGAGACCCATCTCCTCTGCAAGACTGAGAACGATACCCTGCGGAACCCGGTCAAAACATTTCGCGAAGTCCAGCGCCACTATGTATAACGATTTCGTCTCGTCCAGCAGCGTCTCCTCGATCAACGTCGTCAGCTCCATGAGGACATCGTCCGTTCTGTGCCCCGAGCGGAAGCCATGCTGTGTCGGTAGCACCCAGCCCTCTTGCCACTCCATGACGTCTTGCAACTTTTCACAACTTTTCACAACTTTGCGTCGTCTTGTTGCGTTAGTGGGGAGTCATTTGCAAGCAAATGAGTACCACACAACTTTGCAGACCTTTGCAGAGCTCTGCAGAACAATGTGTCAACCCTAATTATGAAAAGTTGTGATTTTTTGTGCTAAAAAATAGGTGGATCACCCCAGGTACCAAGATTAAGATCGGCATGTGCTACTAAATCGGCCATCTGTGCTGTGGTGTTGCTTGCTGTTCTCTGCGGCTGAGATCGGGTGTCACAACAATTTACTAATTTACTTCTAAGACACTGGCAGAAAACAATCCCCACATGTGGGCCCGTATCCAGCACTTCGGTCCAATGATGAAGCAAACTCCCGCGCTCAGTTGCCAAAAACCAGATACTCAAAACTTCGACTTGCAAAGAGCTGTGCTCTGTGCTGAATCGTTAAACTCAGACTATGACATGTACTTGTTCTTTAAATATGTCAAAGTCGGTGTTCCTGAATTTAAAGAGGACGCGGAGACAGACGGAGAAGTAAGTAAGGTGTGGCGCGGCACAGGGGGGCGTGTTGGGCTTTTCGCAAGTGACGAAAATCGCGGCAGTTGACCGATGCCGTTGTTTGGTGCGGGAATCGAAGACCGTCCTGGGTTCACGTCGAGCAACTCCGCTTCGACTTGCCATTTCATCGCGATCCGCTGCATCTCGTGCTCCAGACGTGTCATCTCACCCAGCGAATCATCGCCAGTATTCGATTGCTGTCCTGCCACTTGCGCCTCGGTCAACCCGGGGCTTCCGTTTTCGGTGCGCCACGGTGGAAGACTTGCGGGAACTGGTGTGTGCTCGCGCGCTGGTGGGTGACCTGCTGACGAAAGTGACACTTTCGAAGGTCGGTGTTGGGAGCTCAGGGGTTGATCACTCGCTGCGCGGGCTGGGCGTGTGTGTGAGAGTGGGGCTGGGGCTTGCTGTGGCGGCTCGGAATTGTAAGCAGTCTGGCTTTGATCCTGTGCATGGCCGAGGGACGGTTTGTGGATTCCGTTGTTGTGGCTGTGAGCCGGGCCTGCAACAGACGATCTGGCATTCCTGGCTTGGGATGGGCTCACAGGCTTTGCCTGCTCGTTGAACAGGCTCCTGTGGCCCAAGACAGATGAGTGCGGCCATCCACGAATGCTGACGCCTTCATTGTCAGCTTTCATCTCCGTCTTCTGAACGAGAGCATGAAGCAACCGCAGCTCTTTCGTATCACAAGGGTCGTTTGTGTCCAGAGGTGGTTGCCTCAAGATAACTGATGCTGAGGTGTCGGCGATATCGGTGCTGCCGGTGACACCATTCTTCGCATCCAATGTTTTGTCCGGGTATCTATGCTGCCTGGCAGGTTCCAGCGGGCTGTCCATTTCTTCTGAAATGCGCCCCTGCCGGGTTTCGTCAGAGGCACTCAAAACTTCAGAGGCTGGCTCATCCTGGCAAGTTGTTCTGACATTCTGAATCTGGGTGTCGGCTGCCTTTGCATCAGAAGTAGGTGGGGCGAAGGCATTTCGATCTGTGTCAGGCTCGATCGGATCGCTTTGGTGGGAATGCTGGGGTTGAGTTTCAGAAGCCAACGAGTTTGTATCAAAATGTGTCGACGGAACTGCTTGGGCATGGGTTGAATGATGGGGATGCAGCGGGTCCATTGCATCTGTTACTGAGGAGGGTGGAATGTGGTGGGCTGGCTGGAAGGATGTGTCACAAAGGAGTTTTGAAAGGGATTCTTCAGAAACACCTGGAGTGTCACGTGACAATGAGGCTCGCCTCTTCAATTGCTGTGCCTGCCGCACATGTTCCAAGTATCGGAGCTGAGCATCGATGTTGCGAGGACGTGCCGCGTTGGTGGGAGATTGCTGTTCGATCTGCAGCGACCTTTTGAGCAGGCTGCACTCGACACGAAGCACTTCGACCTCTTCAGCAAGCAGTGAGCGCTCGATGTCTTTTTCCTTAAGTGCGGTCTTCTGCTTCAAAAGATCGCTTTCAAGGTTTCTCCGCTGTGCTTCCACCTGAGAACGCAGCTGACTCTCTTCAATAGCGCGCTCTGTCAATGCGACGATGTCTGTTTTAGCATCTGTGTGCGCGGCTTGCAGCTCTTCCAAATGCAAGGACAGACGTGTGCACTCTTCTTGCTTCTCTTCCTTCAGCTTGACCTGCGTGGACACCTGGTGTTCCATCTGTGAACACAGCACTTCCATGTCACTCAAAGACTCGTTGATCGTTCTTGCTTCGTTGGCCTTCAAATCAAAAAGTTGCTGTTGTTGCGCCTTGACAGTCTCTTGCAAATCCTTTACCTTCTGCAGTGCAGCATCGCGGTCGCCGCGTAGCTGAGACATGAACGCTTGCAGTTGGGTGTTCTGGTCACGGAGTTCGTCGAGGGTTTGGTTCAATTGATGCATCATGCGATCTCTGCAGGTCACCACATCTTCCAGGCGTTTTTCGTACTGGCCTGCTTTGCATTCCATGCTCTGCCTCGCCTCTTCGGCAATGACCAGCTGCTCCACAGCTGCATCTAGATCGGATGAAAGCTGCGCTTGGGCATACTCATCTGGCTGTGAAACGAATTTTTCCTGTGTGTGTGTGTGTGTGTGTGTGTGTGTGTGTGTGTGTGTGTGTGTGTGTGTGTGTGTGTGTGTGTGTGTGTGTGTGTGTGTGTGTGTGTGTGTGTGTGTGTGTGTGTGTGTGTGTGTGTGTGTGTGTGTGTGTGTGTGTGTGTGTGTGTGTGTGTGTGTGTGTGTGTGTGTGTGTGTGTGTGTGTGTGTGTGTGTGTGTGTGTGTGTGTGTGTGTGTGTGTGTGTGTGTGTGTGGTGTGTGTGTGTGTGTGTGTGTGTGTTGTTGTGTGTGTGTGTGTGTGTGTGTGTGTGTGTGTGTGTGTGTGTGTGTGTGTGTGTGTGTGTGTGTGTGTGTGTGTGTGTGTGTGTGTGTGTGTGTGTGTGTGTGTGTGTGTGTGTGTGTGTGTGTGTGTGTGTGTGTGTGGTGTGTGTGTGTGTGTGTGTGTGTGTGTGTGTGTGTGTGTGTGTGTGTGTGTGTGGTGTGTGTGTGTGTGTGTGTGTGTGTGTGTGTGTGTGTGTGTGTGTGTGTGTGTGTGTGTGTGTGTGTGTGTGTGTGTGTGTGTGTGTGTGTGTGTGTGTGTGTGTGTGTGTGTGTGTGTGTGTGTGTGTGTGTGTGTGTGTGTGTGTGTGTGTGTGTGTGTGTGTGTGTCTGTGTGTGTGTCTGTGTGTGTGTTTTAAGTTCAGGGCTTTGAGTGGGCAACGTCTGAAGCGAAGTAGCCCACTTGTCACTTTCACCAGTCGGCTTTGAGTTTCCGACACACTGCTTTTGAGTCCTGTGACTCCTCTCCGAAGGGTCGGGGGCGGGATCCTTCGGGGAACGATAGAGTGTGGGGGGGCTGCTCAAGACTTCTGTTTTCATCTTGCGGTGTTAGCTACACGTGGTTATCGGGGCAACTGAGTGTCTTTACACAGGCGGCACATCTCACCCGAGGATGGGGCAAGCTCTCATGTGAGCTTGGCCTGACTAGTTGTTCCAAACTCCTGGTGTGCAAGCACCCGTCATGGTCGGCAGTCACTACCTGGGTCAGTCCTGTTCCGAGACTCGCTCGCGGGGAAGTGGCGCGAATCACTTGTCCAAGCATTCTGCAATGCTGACGACTGCTACCCCGGTGTGTGTGTGTGTGTGTGTGTGTTATGGACCCGTTGTTATGAGGTGCCTTCCTTCATGGGAGTGCGACCACGCTTGTGTGGTGTGAGTGTGTAAGTTCATGGCAAGAGGATGACGTCTGAACGAAGTAATATCCGCCTGTAGATTGTGTGTTGCACACACCGCCTGAGGTGGTATGGTCCTTTGACAGAGTGAGCCGATGCCTCTTATCTCACCTTTAAGACATGGTTGAGTCACACATGCTCTTGACAGACGCTAGCGTCCGACATTTCGCACGCGCGTCGCAGTCGTTGGGTGGTATTGACAATTGGGTTTCATCGTACACTCGGATGAGCCTCCGCCGCAGGTTCTCCCCTGCCCTGGGAGGTCTGCTTGGGCACACCGCCGTAGGTGGGTGCTTGATTGATCAAAGCGGACCTTGAGTTGTTGAAGTGCGGTGCGCAGCACGTGGTTCTCTTTTTCGAGCTCGTTTTTGTCTGAAATCAACTTGTACACACGACCCACGTCCTGTTGTAGGTCTGGCACAGGTGACATCGGCATGTTGTGACCGCCCCCCTACACCCACCCCGACCAGGGGCCTGTTTCGATAGCGCGTTCAGTGTTCGGTCTGCACTTCGACACGTTTCGTGTCGCGAGAAAAAAAAAGCGGATGTTTACTGCAAAAAGATGTCCACAAACCGATCAGACGCCTTGAAGCTGTCAACGAAGAACATGTGGGTTTGGCTCTGTGACTGCTGTGGCACTCATCAACTTAGTTGCTAGAACAACTTAGTCGCTGACTAATGATTACGTTGCACAAACGGAGGAAGTTCTTGTGGATGGACTGCATCTCGAAGCTAGAATTGCAGGGTCCCGGCGGTTTGGCGACACATTTTGCGGGCGTTTTATGAACCCACACCGGTGTGGATCAAACTTTCCTGGGGTTTCCGATTGTTTTTGGGTTCCCTTTGCGGTTGTGTCCTAGTCGGGCTGTTTTTTGTGGCTGCGGTTTGGGTTTTGATAATTTTCCTTCAGGAATTGCCTGGGAATTGGCTTGTGGGCCCAGTCTGCAGAGAGGGTTTTCAAGGTGCTGCGTCGAAGTGCGGACTAAATTTTCCCCTGGAGCCATGCTCTCGGGATGAATTTCGACACTTGGCTTGCGACAAAGTTTCCTTGCGCTCAGCTGAACACGATGGAATGCTGCTTCAAAAGAAAGCGCGTAGAAAAACTGAAGTGAGACACTGTCCGTGTTTTCACATTACAATACATGTCTGTTCACGAAATGAGTGGCAACACAGGTAAACGACTTAAAAGCTTCCGGGTGTCAAGAGGATGCTCAGAACATAGTCTTTGCATGGGACACTTGGGAACGCAAAGAACCCGAGTCGCACGATGCGGTATCGGGACAGACGGCTGCGTGCATAGCAAGGTGGTCGATGAGGCCCTTGGACGAATCAACGATGTGGTCGCTTTTGATGTCGGGCAGCATTCGCATGATGACTGGGACTGAGGTTGTGTATATCTGAGCCATTGCTTTGGGTGCGTCGCGGGGTGACCACACGACGACCCGCTGGTCTGCCTTCTTGACGGTCGGGGAAGAATGCCGGGGCTGCGAAAACGACCGCATGGAGTACGAGCGGGCCCCCAAGCTTCCGCTGCGCAGGATGCGGCTCACTTGGGAAGAGAAGGAGCCGCCGCCGCCCCTGGCGGAGGTCATCAGGTCGCGGTTGAGGGAAAAGCTGCCTGGGCGGGACTGCGGGCCGGCCTGGGTGTCGGGCTGCTCGGGGAGAAGAGGGGCCGGGTCGTAAAATATGTACCCGCAGTCATTCAAACGCAGCGATGCCGCGACAGTCTCGGGAAGTGTCCCGGGCGGGTACACGTCTTCGACGCACAGCATCTTCGACAGGCGGCTCGAGCTGTGGTCGGAGAGGAAGTTCGCCACCACGTACTGGTGCTTTTTCGGTATGTTGGCGACGGCCGTGAAAAGGTCGTCGGTGACAGCCAGCGGCGCCGAGTAGTCCTTCCTTCGGGGCAGCGCCGCCGGGAAATGCTTCCGCTCTGCATCAACGTTCCACATGTTGCAGCCTGGTGCTTTATTTTCCTCAGCGGTTTGCGAGTGTTTTTCACATGGTGCCTGGTGGTAAGTTTCTGGTAAGTGCGAAGTTCATTACTTGAACTTGGAAATGTCTGAAGCGAAGTATAGCCCACTTGTCACTTTCACCAACCGGCTTTGAGCTTCTGACACTGTGTTTGGGCCACGCTGCCTCCAAAAAAGGGGTGTAAGGCATGAATGGGGGACGGATAAATCCGCATCTGGCATTCAGCACAAGACTTCTGTTTTTTTTTTTTTTTTTTGTGTGTGTTTCCGACGATCGTGTGGGACATGCAGATTGGTGGTTTTCGACCTTTGTATGTCGAGGTTCAGATTGGGTGGGGGGAGCTGGAATAGATAGCTTTACTGTATTGGACTACTTTAGCTCGTGCTTGAGCCAGGATGGCTGGTGCTAGTGGAGTTCGACAGTCCTTCTCTTTTCACCCTGCGGGGTTCAGCCCCGTTTAACACAGTGCTTGGCCCTGCATGCTATTCCATACGGTCCACACACGCCCAAGTTTCCAATACCGCTGCCTGGGGGGGGAGAGCAGCGCTCTTGTTAAGGATCAGCCACTTTGGCCGGATGGCCGGATAAACCAGACCCCCCCCCCCTCCCCCCCCCAGTGCTGATGCTAAGGCCCCTAAACTCGGCATCGTTGTCAGCCGGACGGCAACGAGGGGTGGGTGGGTACCCCCCCCCCCCCCCCCCCCCCGGGTCGAGCTAATTTATTCCTGGGTGAGCTTTTTTTCAGGCTTTTTTTCCGACTAATTTGTTCCGGGAAGTGAAAATTTATTCCGGGAAGTGAAAATTTGTTCCGGGAAGTGAAAATTTGTTCCGGGAAGTGAAAATTTGTTCCGTGAAGTGAAAATTTATTCCGGGAAGTGAAAATTTGTTCCGGGAAGTGAAAATTTATTCCGGGAAGTGAAAATTTGTTCCGGGAAGTGAAAATTTGATTTTTCCACATTTTCCCAATTTTTCCCATTTTTTGCCAGTTTTTCACATTTTTGCCAATTTTTCCATGTTTTTCACATTTTCCCCAGTTTTTCACATTTTCCCCAGTTTTTCACATTTTTGCCAATTTTTCCATGTTTTTCACATTTTCCCCAGTTTTTCACATTTTTGCCATTTTTTTTTTGTTTTTCACATTTTCCCCAGTTTTTCACATTTTTGCCAATTTTTCCAATCTTCCACATTTTTGCCAATTTTTCCATGTTTTTCACATTTTTGCCAGTTTTTCACATTTTCCCATTTTTTGCCAGTTTTTCACATTTTCCCCAGTTTTTCACATTTTCCCCAGTTTTCCACATTTTTGCCAATTTTTCCATGTTTTTCACATTTTCCCCAGTTTTTCACATTTTTGCCAATTTTTCCAATCTTCCACATTTTTGCCAGTTTTTCACATGTTTTTCACATTTTTTGCCAGTTTTTCACATTCTTGCCAATTTTTCCAATCTTTCCACATTTCCACCATTTTTTCCAATTTTCCACATTTTTGCCAGTTTTTCACATGTTTTTCACATTTTTGCCAGTTTTTCCACCTTGGCCTAATGGCGGGATGGTTTTCCAAATGGAATTCCCAAATATCCCCTCTAAGGCCTCAATGGCGAGCCCCCTAGAGCCTCAAAAGAACGAAAACAAATGTATACAGTGGCTGGCAGACAGCAGGTTCTGAAACGACGGTGCGCCTCCACGACCGACCACTAAATCAACACAGCGGCTTGCAGACTCAACCCCACAAACGAGGACGGCTCGACGAACATCTTTAGCAACCTACTCAGCACCCTCTAACTCAGTCTGCGTCCCCAAAAGTTACAATGTTCCTCCATGCAAGCCCTTCTTCCTTGTGTTTGAAAGCGCCCATCGGCTCAGCTGGACCGGAGAGAGTCTGCAGCCACAATGTCTGTCCCCGGCGGGATTTGCACGAGACATACAGCAACAACTGTAAACATCGGGACCGACAGCTGACCGTATTGGAGTATTCACTCGTACGCTGCGGAGGTACGGGAAGAGGCGACTCTGCTAACTGCCGATAGGACTGAGAAAACTTCACTCGAAAAGATCAAAAAACAACAATGTCTGGTTCTCATTTCGAGGAACTGGAACGCCTCATGGCCTGGCACGATCGGGGTCTCCTGAACGAAGCGGACTTTGCCTTGATGAAGGCCGAAATCATGTTAAGCGTTCGCACTAATCTGGCTCTTCCGGGTGCTGTTCCAACTCCTGCGGTGCCTACGCAACCAACTCCTGCGGTGCCTACGCAACCAACAACTGCGGAGCAGCAACCGACTGCGGAGCTGAAACCCGATCCACTAAACAACGCTCCGTGCACTACCGCACCGCCTGCACCCGCAACCGGACGGCCGACGACAACCTCCTCAGGCGCAGCCGCATCCGCGCAGCCACCCGCAGGTGTGGTTCTTGGTGACGCAGAAGCTGATGGAACAAATGCAACAGACGACACCCCGCGACGTGCCTCCGTTAATAATGTTCGCGTACTGTTCACTGAGCACGAAATGCTACAACGTGGCATTGTCCTTGGGAGTGCCATCGTCCGACAGAGGCACGACTTTGTAAAGTTCAGCTGCCGTCACACGTTGGCGGCTGCAGTGGCTGAAAGAAAGGTAAGTGACGTAAGGGCCAAGCGGCGCGCAGAGCTTGATCTCGATCCCACACTCACCCCAGAGGAGGTGTCGAGGCAAATGCGGGCAAAAAGTCCGGAAGAGAAACGCGCTTCCCTTTGCCCAGGGGGATTCTCGGCCGAGAGGTTACCCTGTAGGAAGTGGAAGTTCTCTCCCTGGGAAGGCTGTCTTGAACACGATGAGGAGGCGCCCTGGATATGTGCTAACCATCTAAAGGACCTGCCGGATGTCGAGAAGTACATGCTGGAAAACCACAGGGAGACAGCAGTCAATGTGGCTGCGCGAATGGGTGAGCCACAGACGTGGGCCACCAGGCAAAACAACGCCTACTCCGCAGAAGAGGTGGCCTTGTTTTGTCGAAAGCGATATTCGACAAAGAGTGTAAAAGGTCTGCTGTTCCGTGGGATGAACACGGCGAAGGGCGTGCGTGTTGTTGATGCTGTGCCCGAGGGACTACCAACTGGCCTCCGCGGTACACCACTGACAATGGGACGCTGGGCGGCTGGACTTAAGGCTGACTGGGACCAAAAGCCGGACGCAGAGTTTGGTTGCAAGTATTACTTTGCCGAAAATGGGGAGGACTACGTGATAGCCTTCGTCCCGACCAAAGCGCCTAAAGATCACGAGGTTGTGGCTGTCGATGGGACGTTTAAGGTTGAGCAGCTGGGTGAGATCCAACTAGTCTGGGTCGTGAGTCGGGGCAAGTGTGGAACCTGCTACCCACTTGCGTGTGTTCTCACGAACAACGAGTCGTCGGAAACGACAGCAACCCACACGTGGAGGCTGGTGTCCGAGCTTATGGGGGAAGATTGGCCCGGCCCCAAGTACTGTCAGACTGACAACACCACATGGTGGTACAAGGCGTGCTCGTTGCGCTGGGGCGGGCATGTGAAATGGCTGATGTGCCTGTATCACATGCTCGCCGCTGTGCACCCGCAGCTGAAGGCGAAAGGTGTTGCGCCAGTTCTGCGAACGCGCATCGTCGACGACCTGCACGAGCTCGCCAACTGCAACTCGCACTCTCTGTTCGAGCAAGCCGGCGAAGCTCTGATGCGAGACTGGGCCTCCAGCAAGCAAGGAGCTGACTTCGCCAGGTACTTCCGAAGAAACTGGTGGGATGGTGGTAAGCGGGGATGGTATTTTGCTGGACCATACGGGTCATCTAGGGCTACGCCGGTCGAAAGCTGGCACCGCCGAACAAAGGCTGCTACGCGCAGTGGAGGCTCTAGGGCAGCGCCCCCTTCCCTGGATTCATTTCTGCGCCGCCTCGTCGACTCTCACCTCCCGTCCATTCTAAAAAAGGCTAACGACGACATCCAGTATGCATGCAATCGAACAGCTCCCTGTCCTGCCGACTGGATTGTCGAGGCTGACGCCCTCGTTCTTTGCTCTGTGCGGGACGATAAGAACGAGGTGCGCGGCAACAGGTGGAAACGATGTGGCAATGGTCGATCGCCGGAATGCATGCCAGATCACGTGCGACGATACAGAGAGATAAGGGAGAAGGCGAAAACCGGAGAACCCCTGACATCCCAGACCGCATACTTCGCGCTGCACATGCGAGAGGTGACGGTGGACTGGTGCAGCTGCAAAAGGTATAACCTGTGTCTGGTTTGCCCTTGCATCGTGGCTCTTGTCACCAAGCACTGGAACGGAAACAACAGGGCCGGAAACGCCCTGTACACGAAGACATCCCAGCAGAAGAACCTCGGAAAGGTGACCCGAAAAAGGCCCTCCGACGTCGAGCTTCGCTGTGAGATTTGCAACATGACGTTTGGTAGTAATGATTACAACTACCGGGCGCACTTGGAGTCTTATTCTCACCTGTTTGTGAGGAGCCAATTCAAAGGGGAAGACGAAGCCGTGGAACCGCGGTGGATTCGAATGTCCTTGCAAAAGGACAATGCAAAGCGAGGAACCGACTGCAAGCTGCTATCCGTCACAGCCTCCTCTCAGCAACACCTGTTCATGTATGTCCATTTGCAGGGAGAATGGCGCACTGACGTGCATCGGTTCAGAAGGTACGAGCGATGGTGCGACGGTGGCGCAACTCCGCTTCCCGATGTCGTCATTGCGACCGAAAGCTTCACGGAGGACCTTGGAGTTTCGCAGTACGATCCGGGGGTCACCGTGGGTAGTCACGATTCATGCTGCATGAATTCAGCACTTGCCCCGTACCTTGTGCTTGCCCTCATCTCTGAGCTCGGCGCGAACTACCGCACAATTGCGCAGGCAGTCCTCGTGGTCTGTGCGGTACTGTACGATCGTTTTTTTCATCGTGCTCATTCGACTGGCTACGTGGTCGCCGACGAAGTCGCATCGAGCCTGGGGATCGACACGGTATCTTGCATCGGGGCGGTCCCGGTCGTCAATGGTGCAGACCCGGGGCTGGAATCCAAGGTGGCTGCGCTATTCGTTTCAACAAGGCATCTGACGTACCTAGTGTTCAACACAGGGGCGTTCGCTTTTGTTGCATGGCGTGCTGGGTCCGCCTACTTCGTTTTTGACAGCCACCAGACGAGCCCACTTCTTGTGTCGCAGTCTGTAGATGACGCTGCAGAGCGCATCGCGGCCCAAATTCGTCGTTACGCTGCTAAGTACACTGAGCGCTGCAGTTGCAAGCCTGCCGCCTTCGACGAGGAATGCACCATTTGTCGGTGTACAGTCTACATCGTGAGGTCGCAAGCGGAAAGTGTCAAGTCGTCGAGCGCTTAAAGCCTATCCGATCGCAAATAATGCTCCCGGACGTGTTGAAAGCAATTCCAGCGTTTTCTTGTCTCACCACAGATCAGACAGCGGCGAATAACGATGCCCCACGAGAAACGGCAAAGAAGTCGACAAAAAGAAGACACGATGACATCGAAGAAGGAGAGCCCAAGAAAGTCAAAAAAACGCCTGCAAAGAAAGCGCCCGCGAAGAAAACGCCTGCTGCGTCATCCTCGTCATCCTCGTCAGATGATGCCACTTCATCATCAGAGTCACCCAGACCAAAGAAGGCGAAAAAAACACCAAAGACTTGTGCAAAGAAAGCACCTGCCAAGAAAGCACCCGTCAAGTAAAGCTGCCCGAACAGTACAGTTTTTCGGGAGGGGAGTTGCCGTGTGCTCCTGCGGTCTTTGTGTTTTTTCGTACTTGACCAACAGGTTCACCCCCCCGCACGCCAAGTCCGCCCTTCGGTATAAGTTCGTCCAGAACTTCACTCACTCCGTTCACGAAGTTCTTGATCCCTCTCTCTCTCCAAGCCGCCCGAACAATACAGTTTTTCTTTTCTTTTTCGGAAGGGGAGTTGCCCATCAAAAAACTGCTGAGCATCTGCTTCATCTCCGCGTTCCCCGCCTCCATCACCTGTAGGCGCACATCATGCAACCGCGACCTTCTGCGACGCCTGCCCAAAAGTCTGGCCGTGTTCTCCTCCAGATCCCTTACCGCCTCCTGCGGCTCGCCTTCCTCCCCGTCTGTCCTTCTCCTCTTTCCTTGCACACTGCCCGGCAGTGCCAGCGGCGACTGCACCGGGGTGCCCGTCCTAGGTGGTCGCTTGTTGCGCCCGCCCGCAGGCCTTCTTTGTGCATGGCCAACCCTTTCGGGTCAAACGAGTCCCCGCAGTGCCGGCAGTTTTTCGGGAGGGGAGTTGCACCTGTGGCCCCTAAAGAGAGGGGGCCACGGGTTGCTGTGTGCTCCTGCGGTCTTTGTGTTTGTGTGTACTTGACCAACAGGGTCACCTCCCCGCACGCCAAGTCCGCCCCTCGGTATAAGTTCGTCCACCCAGAACTTCACTCACTTCGTTCACGAAGTTCTTGATCCCTCTCGAGTTTGCGGCCGCGTTGCTGCCCTCAAACCTCGCACTCGTGTGCTTGCTGACAAGAAAGATAAACGGCAAACCAAGCTAGACCACTAAACTGCACTACTTGTGCCACGAAAGATACAAATCCCGATACCATGCCGCATAAAGAACATGAGCCGGCAAAATAAAACCGCCCGAACAGTACATTTTTTTCGGGAGGGGATTTGTGTTTTTTCGTACTTGACCAACAGGTTCACCCCCCCGCACGCCAAGTCCGCCCTTCGGTATAAGTTCGTCCAGAACTTCACTCACTTCGTTCACGAAGTTCTTGATCCCTCTCTCTCTCTTTTCTCACCATTATTTTCCGCCCGAAATCGACCACTTTTTTCCTGAGTGCAAACACCGGTCCCAGCACCGGTCCATCAAGAGCTGTGCCCTCAACTATTCCTGGAACCTTTCAATTGTCAACAGGCAGTACAAGGTGAACGTCACGAAAAACGAGCCCGAAGCGAACGGCCCTCAGGGCAAACTGAAAATGGCTGCATGTCTGGATGAACGCGGGATCCCTGTCTTAAAATCTTCAGAACGAAGGCGCAACCATCCAGAAGCAACTGTCCATTACGTTTGCGTTGCGGTACCTGGCTTCAGACAACCAGACGACATCAAGCTTGCCCCCGGAGCAAACTGAAACTGACTGCATGTACGAATGCGCGTGGGTACCTGTCTTTAAAAACTTTCTCAGTCGACTTTGGAACGTACTGCGATGGTCCCTGCAAATACACAACAGATCAAAGAAAGGGGGCAAAGGTGGAAAATGCAGATCAAACGGGAGTAGAACGTGCACTCGCTTATCCGACTCTTGACTTACTATGCCGTGTTCTGAAAGCTGTCGAGGGGCCCCTCCATAGGTTCTCGCATGATTCGTTCGCCTATGTAACACTATCCGTTTGTAGTACGCTTCGCAATTGTGTTCTTGCACTCTAGCCGAATGGCGGGTGGCGGAATTTCGCGCTCGGGCGCAAGACACAATTATGCTGCTTTTGCAGTGCAAGCCGAACCCGGTTCGCGACTTCGGTTGCGGTAAAGTGTTACAAAGTCTTCGGCTTTCAGATCCGGATACGCGTATGCAACAGATAGTTAGAGGTCACTTGAAGGATACCCGTGTGCAGCGTTCGAAAGAGTTTGCGTATCTGGAGTCTTTTTTTTTTTTCGGGGGGGTGCCCTTTTGACCCTATGTATTTTAATATTTTTTGAGAAGAGAATTTACGACAGCCTCGAGGATATTCGTCATTTCCTGCGTTCGTCCAGTGTAATTGTCGTCCAAGTTACTGACCGTGGGAAGGGGTTCCAAGTACATGCTGTTAAGTCTGTCTGAGTGCGCGATGCAGTTTACCGATAGCCACCGCGTGCCTTCTGTGCCAGGGGTCGGATACGTTTACTTGCTGACCGGTGCTAACGTTGTAGAAGGCCCACCTATCAGCCTGAGTTCAGCTCCACAAGGTTCGTTTCGTTAAGGCAACTCATGATCACTTCGGTGTGAGGGATTAGTCCTGTTAGAAACTACTTGTGGGCGCCTGCTCCGTTGCGTGGTCTTCTCTCCGTACAGTGTTCCACATCTGGAAGGTCCTTGCGTTCAGTTCGCGCTTCCTGTGGGCACAAAGACAGTCGATGACTTCAGGAAGGAATCAGCCATTCTTGCGTGATGTAATGTGGAGTGCAGATTCCGTTTGTTGCCACCTTGGGTTGTCAGCCCAGTCCTCCCCAGTTCTGGGTTCGGTCCGGGTCCCGTGAAATTAGGTGAAATTTGTTCCGAAACTGAAAATTTGTTCCGGGAAGTGAAAATTTGTTCCGGAACTGAAAATTTGTTCCGGGAAGCGAAAATTTGTTCCGGGAAGTGAAAATTTGTTCCGGGGTGAGTTTTTTTTCTGGGATGCTCACTGATCGTGTCAGCCATTCTTAGCCCAGAAATGAAAAAAAACTCACCCAGGAACAAATTAGTCAGAAAAAAAGCCCACCCCGGAACAAATTTTCAGTTCCCGGAACAAATTAGTCAGAAAAAAAGCCCACCCCGGAACAAATTTTCACTTCCCGGAACAAATTTTCACTTCCCGGAACAAATTTTCACCTCCCGGAACAAATTTTCACCTCCCGGAATAAAAAAGTCGGAAAAAAAGTCGGAAAAAAAGCCACCCCGGAATAAATTAGCCCCACACCCCCCCCCCCCCCCCCCCCCCCCCCTCCTGCAGGGCCTGTGTGCAGCAGGGTGGTGACCGCTCTAAGGTGGTTTCCTCAGCAGCGACCAAGAAAAAAAAAATTTTTTTTTGGCCCAAATCCTCCCAAAAAAGCACTCGAAAAAAAATTTTTTTTTGACCCACTTTTTCCACCATTTCACCTTAAGAATTTAGCTAAGGTGTGCCCCACAGTAGGTCCACAGTGGGTTGCACCAGGGGGGGGGGTGTGGGGTTCGTTTACTTTTGGAAGGTTCGTTTCTAGTTTTGGAATCGATTCGTTTACTTTTGGAAACTTCGTTTCTAGTTTTGGAATCGGTTCGTTTACTTTTGGAATCGGTTCGTTTACTTTTGGAATCGGTTCGTTTACTTTTGGAATCGGTTCGTTTACTTTTGGAAACTTCGTTTCTAGTTTTGGAATCGGTTCGTTTACTTTTGGAATCGGTTCGTTTACTTTTGGAATCGCTTCGTTTACTTTTGGAAGTGGTTCGTTTACTTTTTCGAAAAGTTACGAACCACTTCCAAAACTAGAAACGAACCGATTCCAAAACTAGAAACGAACCTCTTCCAAAACTAAAACGAGATCGGCCGAAATTCCAAGGGAATCGTGTCAAAAATCGACTGCGACCACCAGAAACGAACCTTTCCAAAACTAGAAACGAACCTTCCAAAACTAGTTTCGAACCTTCCAAAACTAGAAACGAACCTTCCAAAACTAGAAGCGAACCTTCCAAGACTAGAAACGAACCTGCGAAGAGGGTCGAAAGAGTTCCCCCCAAAAAAAAGACGCCAGATACGCAAACTCTTTCGAACGCTGCACACGGGTATCCTTCAAGTGACCTCTAACTATCTGTTGCATACGCGTATCCGGATCTGAAAGCCGAAGACTTTGTAACACTTTACCGCAACCGAAGTCGCGAACCGGGTTCGGCTTGCACTGCAAAAGCAGCATAATCGTGTCTTGCGCCCGAGCGCGGAAATCCGCCACCCGCCATTCGGCTAGAGTGCAAGAACACAATTGCGAAGCGTACTACAAACGGATAGTGTTACAAAGGCGAACGAATCATGCGAGAACCTATGGAGGGGCCCCTCGACAGCTTTCAGAACACGGCATAGTAAGTCAAGAGTCGGATAAGCGTGTGCACATTCTACTCCCGTTTGATCTGCATTTTCCACCTTTGCCCCCCTTTCTTTGATCTGCTGTGTGTATTTGCGGACAATTTTATGTCATCCGGTTATCGTGTATGCTAATAGCCGCTAGGATAGAAAGAATTTAGTTAGTTATAAGAATGCAGTGTTAATAGTCTAAAATAGCTACAATGCTTGTTTCGATCCAGTACACAACCAGCTAGCATCCATCAGAAATATTCCTCCGACCCAGGGTCACTCAACAGCGCCCAGGCCTTGTGACCCTGGGTGGCGTTTTCCCCCTTTTTTTTGTGTTTCCGGCGACGTTCGCTCAGTCGGAAACACAATTTTTTTTTAGACTTTTTTTTGAGAGGCCAGCCGGGGTTTTTAAGGGGGTTGGCCCCGGCTGCTGCGAGGGAGGTGAAGGGTGCCGGTCTGGCAAGGTGGGTGCGTCGTGGTGTGTCATCTCTGCTTGGGCCAGTCTCTGTGGCACTCCCTTCCTGTGCCTGGGTGCTTGGCATGGGCGCTGGTGTCTGTGGGACAGGCGCAGGGGTGACTGGTGATGGTGGGATGACAGGCGCTGGTGTGATTGGTGATGGTTGTGGTGTGACAACAGGCGCGGGGGTGACTGGCGATGGTGCAGGTGGAGGTGGTGGAACGACCGGATCAGGCATGGGCGGTGGCGTTTCGAAGACAGGGGGCGGTCCGAGTGCGGCTGGCAGGCCGGCGTTGTTGCGCGCAGCATTTGTCATTATGTCCGATTTCATGATCTGAAATTCAGACTCGCTCACGTAACCCGCCTGCTTCAACTCCACGAGCCGAAGCAAAGCCTCCATTGAAGAAGTGGACATCTTGTTTCCTTTTTGGGGTGAGACTAGATTTCGTTTTCATGCTTAAAGGCTTCGTACCGGATCGAAACAAGGAATATGCAATTAGTACAAGCTGAATGAGTTCCACTAGGCATTCATCTTTCAACAATCGACTATATCACGACGCAAGTTAGAGACAGGTCATGGGTTATGTCGCACACAAAGTAAATATGGTTCGGTTCGAAGTTCGAAAGGAAGGGCCGATAGTCATTCATTGGAAAAACTCAGGTAAAATGGAAAGAACCGCGTAGTTTTGTTTTATTCGAACGATATGAATCCAGCCGACTCTTCCCGGCTACTCGTGCCCTTCCTCGGCACAAAACGGAAGAGCGAAGATTCCGATTCCTTTTCAATTTACGAATGTCAGTAACAGCAGCAGATGCAACCGACGGGTTCACGACAAAACGGGAGTCCAACCAAGCGAAGGGTTGGCATAGTGACACTCATTTGACAAGACATCGGCTAGCTCTGTGTGTGTGTGAAAATTTGGAAAAACATAGCAATAATGGATTTGGCAAAAAATGGCCAAAAAAAAAAATCTGCCAAAAATGGCCAGAATCGGAAAAATGGCAAAAATGGCCAAAATTTGGAAAACTTGGCAAAAATGGCCAAAATTTGGAAAATTTGGCCAAAATGGCCAAAATCCGGCAAAAATGGCCAAAATCTGGAAAATTTGGCAAAAAATGGCCAAAATCTGGCAAATATGGCCATTTGGAAAATTTGGCCAAATGGCCAAAATCTGGAAAATTTGGCCAAAATGGCCAAAATCTGGAAAATTTGGCCAAAATGGCCAAAATCCGGCAAAAATGGCCAAAATCTGCCAAAATGGCCAAAATCCGGCAAAAATGGCCAAAATCTGGAAAATTTGGCAAAAATGGCCAAAATCTGGAAAATTTGGCCAAGATGGCCAAAATCCGGCAAAAATGGCCAAAATCTGGAAAATTTGGCAAAAATGGCAAAAAATGGCCAAAATCTGGCAAATATGGCCATTTGGCCAAAATGGCCAAAATCTGGCAAATATGGCCATTTGGAAAATTTGGCCAAAATGGCCAAAATCTGGAAAATTTGGCCAAAATGGCCAAAATCCGGCAAAAATGGCCAAAATCTGAAAAATTTGGCCAAAATGGCCAAAATCTGGACAATTTGGCCAAAATGGCCAAAATCCGGCAAAAATGGCCAAAATCTGGAAAATTTGGCAAAAATGGCCAAAATCTGGAAAAT
Source organism: Diplonema papillatum (assembly GCA_030068145.1). NCBI lineage: Eukaryota > Euglenozoa > Diplonemea > Diplonemida > Diplonemidae > Diplonema > Diplonema papillatum. Next base: position 116,880 of record JAPJBO010000441.1, on the reverse strand, counting down.
TTGGCCAAGATGGCCAAAATCCGGCAAAAATGGCCAAAATCTGGAACATTTGGCAAAAATGGCCAAAATCTGGAAAATTTGGCAAAAAATGGCCAAAATCTGGCAAATATGGCCAAAATCTGAAAAGTATGGAAATTGTGGAAAACTGTGGTAACTCCTGCAAAAACAGCCAAAAGTGAACGAACCGATTCCAAAAGTAAACGAACCGATTCCAAAAGTAAACGAACCGATTCCAAAACTAGAAACGAAGTTTCCAAAAGTAAACGAACCGATTCCAAAAGTAAACGAACCGATTCCAAAAGTAAACGAAGCGATTCCAAAAGTAAACGAACCGATTCCAAAACTAGAAACGAACCGGTTCCAAAAGTAAACGAACCGGTTCCAAAAGTAAACGAGCCACCCAAAACTAGAAACGAACCTTCCAAAACTAGTTTCGAACGTTCCAAAAGTAAACGAAGCACTCCCCAAGCTAAATCAGCCCAAAAAGAGCCCAGAAACGAACCGATTCCAAAACTAGAAACGAAGTTTCCAAAAGTAAACGATCCGATTCCAAAACTAGAAACGAACCGATTCCAAAAGTAGAAACGAACGAAGCGGGGGGGGGGGGGGCAGCGCTCTTGTTAAGGATCAGCCACTTTGGCCGGATGGCCGGATAAACCAGACCCCCCCCCCCCCCCCCCCCCCTCTACAGTGCAGTTGCCTTGGAGGCTGGGTGGTCAAATTCTCAAGGTGAAATGGTCAAAATTCCCTGCCAAAAGTGGGCCCACAAAAATTTTCCAAAGTGTGGTATTTGGGGTATTTGGGGCAAAAAAAAAATTTTTTTTTTCTGACCGCCCACCGTGGTGACCACCTTAGAGTGTGACAGGTAGCGTCTCCCCCCTCCACAGTGAAAATAGCCTGAGGGGGGGGGGGTCAGCCGGCTGATGGATGGATGGATGGTTCTTAACAAGATGCCTGGGGGGGGGGGGGGGGGGGGTACCCACCCCCACCCAGGGTTAGCAACTTCGTTTTGGGTCTCAGGCGTAGTACACGGTGCACTAGTAAAAGTGAAAAAGGTGTTTTGACTAGTCATTTTACTAGTGAAAAAGCATGACTAGTAGTAAAAACACTAGTAAAAATGACTAGTGCACTAGTAAAAATGACTAGTGCACTAGTAAAAATGACTAGTGCACTAGTCAAAATGACTAGTGTCCTAGTAGAAATCCACCTGTTCCGAACCGAAATCTGGGCTATTTTGTAGATTTCAGAGGGTCCCACGGCACAACTGTACCCTACCGTTGCGCTTACAACGAAGCGAGCGTCGCTGAGTGAAGGCGACGTCCTGGCCGCCGAGTGGCGGTCATGCGCGTTTTTGACGGTGGATGCCGACGACAGCGGGCTGCTGGCGTTCAAGGAGTTGATCAAGTATAGCCGGTCCCGGACGTCGTGTTCCGGCACGTGGTCGGCGACGGGGGCAATCTCATGAGTCGCCCCGCCATGCTCACCCGAGCTGCTTGTCTACGCGACCCAGGCTACGCCCATAATCATGAGCATGCAACCACGAGTTTTAAGGACGAACAGAAACTAAAGGTAACCTGAACCAATTTGGACGCGTTTGCGGCCCGGAATTCGGGAAGCTTTGGAATGTTCGCACAATCTGCCGGTCCCATCATTGGTGTAACGGAAACATGAAACAGTGCAAAAGCTGCTTCGGTCAGACTTCAAAATACCGCCAAAAACTGAAAACCCCAGGGAAAAGTCCAAAACTTTCAGAACCTCCAAAAGCCCAAAACTTTAACTCTAAAAAGTCCAAAAAGATTCCGGTCCAAAGAAGTTCCGGTCCAATATTTTTCCGAATGCGGTTCCCAACGCGATTCCTTACTGTGCGATAGACGAAAGCTGGGGGTCAGTTGTCTGTCACGAGCGTCATTCAACAAAGCCAGTTCTGCAGGAATAAGTTACGATTACTCGTCGGTTTGTGTTTTGCGGCTGAACATGCAGAACTGTGGTCGCTTTTTTGGTGGGCCACCCCGACTCTTCCCCCACAGGAACCGGGCTGAGTATTGAGTTCTAGAAAGTGCAAGTGCCATGAAGGCAAGCAGCACCACAGCTGAGGACGGGGAGTTTCTGGGAACTTGTTGCCTACTGGGAGCGTTATACAGCTTGCCTGCCTCATGCTCTTCCGCACTTACTACTAGTAGCTCTCAATGCCCGATAGACAGTGCGTTGTGAATTCAAGCTAATCCGAGGCGGTGATTTTTATTGTCGTTGTGAACAACCGAAGATGCGAAAGAAGCTGCTTTCACAAATAGTACACCGGCTACGCGATTCACCTTACTGTGCGGTAGACCCGACGAGTAGAAACCAGAACCTGCTGGTGTCCCACCCGACGAAAGCTTTGAGCAGTTGATCGGTGGGCTCAATGGTCGTTAGCACGTCCCGAAACTACAAAGAAACGTGACTTCCAGGCATTCGAAATGCCTGGACAAAGCACCACGACGTGTTGACTGGCACACAACGCGCGCGCCACAGGCTACAAGACTGGTTTTCCGCGGCGGCGTGAAAGAGGAAGCACGCAATGGGAGAGTGCCTCCAACACTAGAAAGCGGAGCACATAGCAGTGAGCAACGACACTATTTGTGGAATGTGCGCAACACAAAGCCTTGCATGCAAACAGTTCACAGGCGGACAAAGCCAGCACCTGTTGCACATTCATGTTGGGAAGCTCGGCAAGAATCGTGGGTTTTAGGGAACCCACTACTGTAAATGCACTGTGTCCGGTGCGATGCCGGAGCGCTATGAACGACAAACCGAATCTACGGACCAGAGTTTGAATGTGGTCGGAAGCCCGCATTATTCCAGTGTCTGAAACCTGTCACGACATGTCTCTGACCTCACCGTGCAGGGATAGCACTGTCGTTTGCACTATGTTTGCTAAGCCATACAAGCTCAGGGACTTTCCCAAGAAACCAACCAAAACCCTCGCAACTCGGCCTGTCTCGCGAAAACTGGGGTTGCCCAGGTGGTTTGTGGTGTCTGGGCACCGGTGGTCACGGTAGTGCCGTGGAACCCCTCGAAAACTCTCAAAACACCCAGGACTTGGGTCCAGGTTAGGTGGATTTTGTCTAAGTCATTTTTACTAGTGCACTAGTCATTTTTACTAGTGCACTAGTCATTTTTACTAGTGGCACTAGTCATTTTACTAGTCAAAATTTTGACTGGTAAAACCAGTAGTCAAAGTCAAAAAAGTCCTTGACTAGTGCACCGTGTGTCAGCACTGCCCCCCCCCCCCCCTCTACAGTGCAGTTGCCTTGGAGGCTGGGTGGTCAAATTCTCTAAGGTGAAATGGTCAAAATTCCCTGCCAAAAGTGGGCCCACAAAATTTTTCCGAAGTGTGGTATTTGGGGTATTTGGGGCAAAAAAAAAAGTTTTTTTTTTCTGACCGCCCACCGTGGTGACCACCTTAGAGTGTGACAGGTAGCGTCTCCCCCCTCCACAGTGAAAATAGCCTATGAGGGGGGGGGTCAGCCGGCTGATGGATGGATGGATGGTTCTTAACAAGATGCCTGGGGGAGAGGAAAGTTGCACAATAAGCTAAACCCCCTGTTGCGAAAAGTGCCGGTGTGCAATTGGTGCCAGCCGTCTCCCAGTGTGCAGGCGCATTGAAAGCGAAACACAACAAGCAATAGAACGATTCATACCAGAACAGGTGGCACGGCACCTGTCAAAAAGGATGAACCAAGGGTGTGGATGGGGGAAGGCTAGGAAGGCTAAATTTACGAGGTTCGCCAGACGGTGACTCGCCAATCGAGAAAAGGAGTGAACCTCTTGCAATCTACTTGTGTGTACCTGTGATGGCACGAAGAAGGAGAGGCCAAGAGTACGTGCAGCGCCCTTCCAAGCCGCAAACGTTCCATACGCTTCGCGATTGCGCTGACTGAAGAAAGCATCTGTCAAGAGTAGCAGTCAGCTGACGGACCATCATCCCCATTCCAACTTGCTGCAAGAAGCTGCATGGGATGCTGCACCTCGACAAGGTTGCTTCAATGTGAGTCAGGTGCACGAGACTATGGAGTAACGTTCTTTGTGCGAGACGCTGAAATGCTAAGTGGACCGTAAAGGACCCACTTTTGCCGAAAAAAGGGGTCGTCAGAAACCCAAAACTGGAGACCAACCACTCAGGTGGCCCTAATACGCTTCGGAAATCCAGAAAAAGTGGTCGGATGCACGTTTAGGCTGTGGATCCTCGATGCAACGCTGTTCAGGGAGTGCCACTCGTCTTTTTCTGGACCTTTCTAACCCCGGGACACTCTGCTGTGTGGGACGGTGAGGGTGTCAACCTCGCGAGCTCCACGAGCAACAAACAGCTTCCATGGATTAGTGCCGATGGCTGCTACTAAGGCGGCGGACGAGATGGCGGCGATGCAGAAGCTCTGTGCGGCAACTGCGCTGCAGGTGTGCGGAACGGCGTTGTAGTCAACCCCGCGAACCGTGAGCAAAGGTCGGATTCCACGGTGTAGTACAGGTGCTTCGTCATGGCCTCCTTCACCTTCGATTCTGACTGGGCGGTGTCCGCAGTGAGGAAGACCAGCATTTCGAACAGCTCCGCTGTAACCGTCCGGCCGCATCTCTCTTGCCCGACTCGGTCAACTGCCTCGAACTCTAAAGCAAGCTCGTACTGCGGAGACTTGAAATGATACACGATCCCTGTGCTCGCCACGCCTGAGAGCGAGCTGTCTATAGTGACCCGCGCCTCGGATCCCCAGCAACGCTTCAGTGCAACCTTTTTGACGTCGAAGACGACTTCTTCGAAGTCCTCGGGTTCCTCGTCTCGCAGCTCGCTTTCCGGCGCGTCCCGGATGCGCAGCTGCCACTTCGACTCTTTTTCCAGCGTGACCGCGCACCGGCCTTTGTAGGCCCACATGAACGGCGTCGCGGCGTTGCTGGTCAGCGAGTACTGCCACAGCTTACCGGCGGCCACAGCTCGGCCCGGGATCCGCCCAGTCTCGGTCTGCGTGGTAGAGAATTCGTTGCAAGCTGGTCCTTCTGGCCAGGGTTTAGTACGGGTGCAAGAGCTTCCCTTTGCCGGGTAGAAGTGGTTAGTTCAGTTTTTCTTTTTGGACAAAAGTAGTAGTAGTAGTAGTAGTAGTAGTAGTAGTAGTAGTAGTAGTAGTAGTAGTAGTAGTAGTAGTAGTAGTAGTAGTAGTAGTAGTAGTAGTAGTAGTAGTAGTAGTAGTAGTAGTAGTAGTAGTAGTAGTAGTAGTAGTAGTAGTAGTAGTAGTAGTAGTAGTAGTAGTAGTAGTAGTAGTAGTAGTAGTAGTAGTAGTAGTAGTAGTAGTAGTAGTAGTAGTAGTAGTAGTAGTAGTAGTAGTAGTAGTAGTAGTAGTAGTAGTAGTAGTAGTAGTAGTAGTAGTAGTAGTAGTAGTAGTAGTAGTAGTAGTAGTAGTAGTAGTAGTAGTAGTAGTAGTAGTAGTAGTAGTAGTAGTAGTAGTAGTAGTAGTAGTAGTAGTAGTAGTAGTAGTAGTAGTAGTAGTAGTAGTAGTAGTAGTAGTAGTAGTAGTAGTAGTAGTAGTAGTAGTAGTAGTAGTAGTAGTAGTAGTAGTAGTAGTAGTAGTAGTAGTAGTAGTAGTAGTAGTAGTAGTAGTAGTAGTAGTAGTAGTAGTAGTAGTAGTAGTAGTAGTAGTAGTAGTAGTAGTAGTAGTAGTAGTAGTAGTAGTAGTAGTAGTAGTAGTAGTAGTAGTAGTAGTAGTAGTAGTAGTAGTATGTGTCTTTTTTGTGTGTGCGAAGGACCTGTTTTGTATCTTTACATGGCAGGTTCCAACGCTGCCAACTTTCTTTTTTGTACTGACATGTCCAGCGTGGTATGTTGTTCCAAAAAAGAAAAGGCGTCGTTGAGCACGTGTACCCCTTTAACGTCGGTAAGTACAAGAGTCGTTGAAAGAGGAAGATCGTCGACCACTCTTCGGTCTTTTTTAGTACTGCTGCTTGTTGGCTCTTGCCGTGCAGTACTTTTAGTCTTGTCATATAACAACTTCGCTCGTTGTGGCCTCTCGGCATTGTTTGCTGAAAAACTCTGTCGGGATTGCCGGAAGATTCTTCACAGGCTGGTCCTCAGTTCTTACTGGGGACTGCGAGACATGTTGCAGACGCGTCACATCACTCGGAGAAGCGCTTGTGATAACGGCAATGAGCTGCCAGTAAGGCGCTACGAGGCCGAGGTCAAGCAAGGGCAGCACAATGGGTTGCATCAAAGAAAAACCAAGCTTCTAGAGGAGGGACCCAGACCAGCGTCTTTGGTAGGCCATCCGGGTGAATTTATCGGCCACATTTAGGAATCCAGGGACGTGCGTAGCCTCGACAAAATTTCGATCCAGAAGTTCAACCAGCTCATCGAGTAGTTCTTGCGTCTCAGATATCAGGGAATAACCTTTATTCAGGATGGCGACCACAGTTGTGTTGTCTACCTCGATTTGAATCCTGAACCGGATGCCCGGTACGCAAATTCGTTTTACTGCCTGGACCGCCGCGTATAACTCTTTTATGTTGATGTGGCTTTTAGCATAGCGATTCGGGAAAACACCGTGGGCAATGCTCTTTTCGGTAAGAACGTATGCCCATCCCGACATAGACGCGTCGGAGACAGTTCGAACCGTGCATTCCGGCTGCAGCCGTTTCCAGCTGTTCGAGGCTAGTATGTCGACCTCTCTCGTGAGCATGGAACGGACAGGATCCGGGATATCGCAGAGGGCGCCCCAAGAGATGTCCGGAGCGGAAACGGAGGACATCCAGCCCAACAACGTCTTGACGTGGTGGAGAGGCCGAGCCATGACGTGGTACCGCCACATGATACAGCCTGCGACTCGCCAAAAATCTCTCAACGAGGACCTGCGGCGGAGTACCAGTTGGAGGGCTGGCACAACGTTTTGGACCCACGTAGTGCTCAGTCTCCACTTCTTGTCTTGGAGATTCACTTCCATTCCAAGGAGCGAGGCTTCGGACGTCGGTCGGACTTCCTCACCCAGTACAATTCCGTATCGGTCGCACAGCGAACACAATCCTCTTTGGGGTCCCACAACTTTTCCTCGTGTATGTCTCCGAGTATGAAATTGTCGATCCACTCGATGTGAACCGAAGAAGGAGAACTCTTCGCCGCAAGTCCACCGATAGACTCGGCCACAGCTTGGCTCGCTTGAGGTGCTGGCGAGTAACCCATAGGTAGCCGGGTTAACCTGCGCTTCGAAGACCCGACTCTGAACGAGAAAAATTTTCTCACTGAGGCCGGCAGCAAAAACTGATAAAAGAAGCCCTTCGCGTCATTCTCGCAAACGAAGTTACATTGCATGAGTTTCAGCAGCATTGAGTTGTACGGTGGCATGGCGGGACCGGGTGTCCCGACATTCTCACCGCTTCATTCACACCCTTGCAGGAGAGAATGAACCTGAGTACCCCGGCCTTCTTTTTGGCAACTGTGAAGGCGCCGTGGAACCAGGATCTTTCCGCCTCCGACCGGGGAACCGCCTCACAGAGACCGATTTCCTCTAGTCTTTTAAGGTGCTGTTCCAACTTAGTGTTAGGGGGGCCTGGGGCGTTCTTGAACTCGGTCGACAGGATATCCTCGAGGAAAGCGGGATTTTGAAACCACTTCAAATTGATCTCTAAGGCAGGGAAGTCTCGTAGCAACAGGTCAGTGTCCACCCACGATTCAGTGATGCTGTCGACGAGGCCCTCAAAGCAGGCCTTTGTAGCACGGGAGCCTCGGGGCACCTCGTGGTCCACCCACCTCATGGCGTAATCGTATGTATGCAGTTTACTTAAGCTACGGGCCACATTAGGAGCCCAGAAGGGGCGGTCGAAACCTACTGCAGAATTCCGGCCCCCTGGATTGTTCCGCTCGTCGACTCCCAAGTCTCCATCGGGGTATAGAACCTCACGTTCTTCACGTCTACGTGTCTCCCCATTGCTTGTGCCGCTTGTTCGCCACCCACCCGGGCGATCTCGGTGAGTGCACTGTGGCGAATCATGTGACTGGTGATCCCAAGATGGTGTCTGAGCCACTTGTTGTAGGCTGCGATGCTTAGGCCCGGAAGTAGGAGAGTTGATCTTTGTCGTCTCCACCAGCTGATCACGGTCTGGAACACCCATCCCGTCTTCGGTATGAGGATCCCTTGACCTTGGTGCGTAGGGTCGGTCTTCCCCCCTACGAGAAGTACGAGGAAAAACTGTTGTTTCTCCTTTATGTGTCCGACCTGTAGACGTTCCAGGTCCACAAAACGAGACGCGAGGCTCCATTGGGTGGCCAACGCCACCTTGTATAACCCTGTGGATTTCGCCACCAGTCCAAGGACCTGGCTCTTGGAGACCAGTTTCGTCTCCAGGAGTTCCCTTCTCTCGAGCTCTCTCTCTTTCAAGTGCAGTGCTTTTCGAAAAGCCTTTAGAGGGGGGATATCGGCCATCATCCAGTATGTCACGTACTGGCTGGCTGAGCCTGGTTGGATTTCCTTCGCATCGATATTTCGTTGCAGCCACATGAGGAAACCCATCTCTCTTGAGATTTCCGGGTCCAACTGTCGTAGCTGCTGAATGAATAACTGAGCCCGAGTTACCACCGACGTCATAGCCGAGGAGGTGGTGTCTTTGTAACACTCGGCCAGCGTTCCCAACGTCTCTTGACGCAGCCCCTGGACAGCCTCGGGGCTGATCAGGTAGTCGGCCTTCTGGGGGCGGCCCCGACTCCGCTTCAGCGGTTGGAAAGGACTCGGCGCGGGGGGTGTCGTTCATACGGACTTCCGCCCGTTTCCCGACTTCGAGAGGGTTTCGGTCCTTCTCTTGGAGAATTCACCTTCGGACGAGGCTCTCTTGAGCCCGTCCGTGTTCCTCCTCCTCCTGTCCTCCTCGTTGGCCACCTCGACAGCTCGCAGGGCGTTTCTTAACACTGTGCGAGAGAACTCAGAGGCATCTACCAACTGCAGCTTGGACTCCCAAGCCAGTTGCTGAGGCATACCCTGCAGCTTGCGGATTCTTAGGGCCTCGAGGCGAACCAGCAGTTGATGGGCAACCTGTAGGACTTGTCTCGAGTCCTTCGGCACAGGGAAGAGTCTGTCCAAGACAGAAAACAGGACACGGGTCTCGTGCACGTACGCAGGTACACTGGCCTTGAAGTCTTCTTCAATGGGCCCGTATCGGTAGCGCACTTCGGTCATCATCTGACTCTTCTGGCTAGCGGTTGCAACCTTCGGTACCCACGAGTTTGCCATTCGTATGTCAAACTCTCCAATTCCCTCTTGGGTTTTGGTTTGGGCAAGAAGATGTTCTACGAGCGCCTTTAAGGGCCCTGGTGGTGTTTGTTCGAGCAATTCGTCGACGTCGACGCCGGCGATGTTCGAGCCCGGGTTCGGACGGCTCTCGAGTACTGCGTCCACGCCTTCCATCTCCCGATCGTCCTCCCACTTCTGACCCCGCTGCAGAAGCCACGTACAGACCGGGCAGACCCATTCGTCTTCCCCCATTCGGTCCACGAAGCCCTGGACAGTGCTCTTGCACCCCAGGTTTGCCTTCAGGCAATACGCGATCGCCGTGAGGCCGCATCTGAAGCAGTGGGTCAGCCCTTCCCCGGCATGGCTCTTTGAGCACATCGGGAAAATGCAAGCGCCGTCTTCCTCAGCTCGGATAATTCCTGGGGGCATTGTCACCTTTGTCTGGATCGAAGACCAGTCGAAGGAGCCCCCGTCGAAGTCGCTTCTCAGAACGGACATACTTTTAGCACGTGTCTTTTTTGTGTGTGCGAAGGACCTGTTTTGTATCTTTACATGGCAGGTTCCAACGCTGCCAACTTTCTTTTTTGTACTGACATGTCCAGCGTGGTATGTTGTTCCAAAAAAAAAAAAATGTGCGTGCCGGGTGATCGTTTTCCCACTTGTGTTTACCCTGTGCCAACCACCAAAACACGCTGCCTACGTCTTTTTAGCCTGCACAATACATTGAAGGGCAACCCGCAAGATTGTAGTACTAAAAAAAAAAAAAAAAATGTCTATAGCCCTGTACATGAGTGCTTGGAATTGCACTATGTAAGTGCATACGGAAAGTAAGTGCATACGGAAACTTGAATTGCCACTGCGTCTTCGTAGACCTTCGAGTCCCATACAAACGGTGTACCAGGTATTCTGGACGGTTCTGCGACAGACACGGAAACTGCGGAAAGCGCCAAATGCATGATCTCAACCGTTTTCTGTGGTGAAGGAGCAAGTAGGGGATTCGATACGTGTACCTATGGCTGCCTCACGGCGTCGACATTAATAGCAATCGCAAAACTGTGGATGGCACAGAGCGGTAGTGTGTCAAAGAACGTCGGTCTTGACTACCTCTTTCTCCCGAAATGCACACAAGACCCCCATTGGACTATCTAGTAGTAAGGCGTGTTGCACGAGACCCCGACTCACACGAGAATCATTGGACCCTTTTATCCTACATGTCCCTAACCAAACTTCAAAATGGAAAGAAGAACGGGGGTCTACATGACCTTTCTCCGTGCAAGGGTGGAACCAGACGTGTGTTGCATAGTCCGCAGACACTGCTCACATGGGACTATTGACACGGCAGGAAAGTTGCTCTTGAGCAGCTGAGACCGATGCTCTCCCGGACGAGATACCTCGTGAACGAGGTCCAACAACAGATGCCAGTCACAGTAGAGCCATTATGAACGCGCTAGGCAATGCATAGAGTGATGGAGTGCAGTGCAGCCACCAACCCTGACACGACAGATGGTACTGCTGCGACAGTTGCAACAGCCTCTTCTTGGGAAGGCGCTGAGCCTACTACTTTCGCACTCCTCGAACATGAACGCACACAGACACACAAAGACAGGTTGAACAAGAAAAAAAGAGCACCTGCAATAGGTTGCTGATTTCTGGGAGCTGGTCTTTCTTGTCCTTTCCATCTTTCTTCCTGGAAAGCCACGTCATCCAAGACTGCTTAGACTCCGGCCGCTCGTCTTCTTCCTCTTCGTGCTCGTTGTAGCCTGTGTGCTTCGCCATATCAGGCATGTCGGTGGCAAGAAAGTTTTCGACGCGCTCAATAGACTTCCGTGACAGGCGCACTGCGGGGTCAACATAGGGCATCGTGGACTCTCGGCTCTGCAAACGAAGGAGGGTGTTGAGTGGCTCGTTCATGCACTCCAGCTGATGCCATAGGAACACGAAGTTGTCGATTGCGGACTCGTTGACAGAACGCTCGAATTTGTGCAGTGAGTGCAGCGTGCAGATGGCTTTCGATGCGTTTTGCACCACGCTGATCGCAATCCAGAGATCGGCCATGGTTGAAGCACCCCGCACCCAACCACTGCCCAGTGTACAAAACTAGCAAGCCGTTAACTTGGGATAAACACCGCCCGCAATATATTGAGAGTTCGACTGAACATGCAAGTCAGATCAGGAGATGTCAGACTGAGTGTCAGATTGAAAGTCCCAGTGGAGTGAGATTTTCGGTGGCCGACCGCTGGCATGGAACGCTCAAGACAATTAGCCCGAGACCCCCAGGGTTTCCAGGTTTTGTCCCTGCCCCGCCATGTTTTTGGCAACCAAATGATTCACTACGTTCGCTCAATGCAACGTTGCACTTCCAGAGAATATGAGTTTTTGCCTGCATCTAACCCTATGTCTAGCCACTAGAGGCGCTTAGCCAGGATTGGGCTCCTCGCTGGTGCCGCGTCGCTTGCGTCCTTCTGCACTTCTTGAGGTCTGGCTGCCTGGTGCGACGCCTGGACGGTGTCCTGCTGCCCCATAAGTTGTTGTGGGTGTCGTCTTTTCCCCGTTCGTTGCAAAAGAAAATTGGTGGCCGAGTACAACTTGAGGTCTGGCTGCCTGGTGCGACGCCTGGACTGGAGAGAATATGAGTTTTTGCCTGCATCTAACCCTATGTCTAGCCACTAGAGGCGCTTAGCCAGGATTGGGCTCCTCGCTGGTGCCGCGTCGCTTGCGTCCTTCTGCACTTCTTGAGGTCTGGCTGCCTGGTGCGACGCCTGGACGGTGTCCTGCTGCCCCATAAGTTGTTGTGGGTGTCGTCTTTTCCCCGTTCGTTGCAAAAGAAAATTGGTGGCCGAGTACAACAACCATCTACCACAGCGCCGCAAGACACCAAGAAAAAAGGAGAAACGCAAAGCAGTGCTAGAACGACGATCTGGGGTTCTTCTTATGTTTTTGGTCACCCGGGGAAAATGCTTTATGCCTCTGTAAACTAGGCAGAGAGTGCGGGACTACGTTTTTGGGGGAACGATGTTTCCGTTGACAGTCTTTTGTCTGGAACTTGTGCAGCTATTGTTTGAGATCCTTCTTTCCAGCTGTCATTTTCAAACTGCTTTCGAGAATGGAGGAACGCATGCAATGGGAGCCCAGTAGCATCGCGCAGGGTGCGGCAGCTGGACGCCGTTGAAAGATGTGCATTCATACTCTTTGTGAATCGCGGAAAGAGAGAAAGCAGAGTAATTGGTACCACCAGAGAAACCGGCATGTATCTTTGAAACGTTGTTTGGGAGTGAGTCCGTGTGAACCGTCAAAAAGGCCGAAAGGGGATAATTTACTGTACTATTTAGAAAGAGCGCTGTCTAGCATGCATGCATGTTGCAGAATATTTCTGTCTAGCATGCATGGGTACGTTGCCAGAATATTTCTGGCTCAAACCCCCCCTTTTTGGCGTTTGGATCATAATTAGCAAGCCCTTTTCGATGTTTCCTGGAGGAAAGCTTTCCCCTAAAGATTTTTTGAGTTGGATGCATGGTTTCCAAAATTCCTGGGAAAGCTTGTGATTGGCTTCCGTGGCTTTTGTAGCCTCCGGTTGAAGGTTGAGGTGGATAACAGAACAGAAACCTAGACCCAATGCGTCGTTCTTTTTCGCACCTCGCTCGGCGAAGAACTTTCGATCTAGGTTTCGCCGTCCAAACGTTTCAGCATTGCCTCCGGGTAGCGTTCGCCCACAATTTTCGCGTTGTCGGATGCCTCCGTGATCTCCTTCAGCTCGCCAGCCGTGAGCGAGAGCTTCGCGGCGGCCATGTTTTCTTCGAGGCGGTGGGGCTTCGTGGTGCCCGGGATCGGGACCATCCACGGCTTCTGGGCCAGAATCCACGCCAGCGCCATCTGCGCGGGCGTCGCGCCTTTCGCTGCCGCGAGCTTCTTGAGGACGGCGACGAGCTCGAGGTTGATCTTCAGGTTTTCTTCGGCGAATCTCGGCAGCATGCTGCGGAAGTCGCCCACGGCGAACTGCGTCGACAGGTCGATGGTACCGGTCAGGAAGCCCCGGCCGAGCGGCGAATACGGCACGTACCCAACGCCGAGCTCTTCGCACGCGGCGAGGAACTCCTTCTCCTGCCCGCGAACCCAAAGCGAGTACTCGCTTTGCACGCACGTCACGGGGAGCACGGCGTGGGCCCTTCGAAGCACGTCGACGCCTACTTCGCAGAGCCCGAAGTGCTTGACTTTCCCCTCTGCGATCAGCTCCTTCACGGTCGCCGCCACGTCCTCGATCGGCACTTTCGGGTCTAGTCGGTGCTGGTACAGAATGTCGACGTGGTCCATCCGCAGGTTCTTGAGCGCTTTTTCGACCATTTTGCGGATGCCGGTGCGGCTGCTGTCCAGGCCCTTCGTGTGGTCGCCGTCCCGCATGCCGAACTTGGTCGCGATGACCAACTTCTCGCGGGGGACGCCCGCAAAAGCTTCCCCCAGAAGCGCTTCGTTGTCCCCGTAGATCTCCGCGGTGTCGAAGAAGTTGACCCCCATGTCGACCGCCTTCCTCAGCAGCGCGACGGCTTCCGCTCTGTCGAGAGGCGGGCCGTAAAACGCGCTTAGCCCCATGCAGCCGAGCCCGATCGAGGACACCGTCGGACCATTTCTTCCGAGTTGGCGCATTGGCGTCGTCATGTTTTAGGAAAGCGGTGTGTTGCAAAGGCCTGCAAAAATAGTCTTCATGAAGACAACCTCCCGGTTGGCCATGGGGTGGGTGAACAATTATCCCTCCTTTCGGATGGGCTCACGTAAATGAATCATACAGCTTTAAAGCCCCTTCTCGCAGTCAGTTGGCGGGCTGGGCTGGCACCTTTTCCCGTAGCGATGATCTCTACCCGACCGGATCCCGGTGCGGTATGTCAAAAGAGAGCAAACAGACACGTCGGGTGAGCAGAACGCTCGAATGCGCCCACGCAGCCCCGGAGTTTAAAGGACGCAGTCATTTGCGACCAGGATCAGTCTTAGTCGGAGCCCGCAGGGGTGCTGATAGCTCAAAAACACAGGACAGGCGTTGGTAACCTTTCGCGGAGCGAACTGGACCGCCTCCGTTTTTCAAGAAGCACAGTGCATAGAGTGAAGGTTTGATGAATGGAGCGCGGAAATAAACGTTGGGAAACGGAGAAGAAGGCAGCCAAACACACTGACAAAGCGCGGGAGGCGGGGCGCGCAACTATGACGGTGTGGACAGCTCTCTTGTTAAGCGTTTGGAAGACGGCTCTGACAGATCAACGGGGGTTTTTTTTTTTTTTAGCCACATGCAATGTGTGAGGAAACTGAACCGCTCAAGTAGGACCTTCTGATCATGATCATTTGCCAAATTTGCCACCTGAAACCACGTCCAGGATTTGGGCTCAGGGTAGTGCGGTCAACGAAAACTCTAGTTTCCCTTTCTACTTTCTCCTACTCTCGCGGTGTACGGTTTTTGTGGATCCTTTCGTGGTATAAAAGGCTCGTGTCGTATAGTCCCGCTTTGACCGCAAGGATTGGAGTGACGGGAAAGAAATGTACGGGGGGGCATTGCTCGCGTCGGGTGATGCCACACCTTCGTGAGACCACCCCCTGAGACGTTTAGGGGGGACTAGGAGAATTGGGCGGGGAACGATGGACAATACTTGCGATGGCTGCATGCCAATAGTCACAAGCTGCGTGGGTTGGGCGTTCGAATCATGGTCGCAAACAGAAAAACAATCTTCCCTGGAGTGTTTTCCATGTGCGGGAGTGGCCACTCCCGCATTGAGGGGGTGCCACCTGCATTTGTCTTAGTGCAAGCTGTAACCGGTTGCGGCAAAACGCGCAGGGAGGGGGATTGCAAGAACGTGTTGGCGAACTGGGGCGGCTTCTCTTCGCGGAACCCCCTCTCTTTTTTCCTGGGACCTGGGGAGGGGAATTGCAAAAACGTGCTTGGGATGGATATGCGCTCAACACTGCACTGGTCCCGTCTGCGCCGTGTTTCGGTCCTTTGAGCCACAGACACATAAGGCGGAGTCTGGTTTGCAGGGGAGGGGGGTGGTGTATGTTTTCGATTCTTCTTTTTCTGATAACGAGGATACTCCTCAGATCTATGGGTAAAAGATTTTCTGACAGGATTAGCGTAGTAGCCCAAGCCAAAGAATAACGGAAAGTGCCGCTGTCAAATGCTCTCAGCTGCCGGTCGGGGTTTTGATTATTCGAGACTGGAGGTCCTATGAACATGCAATGTGAATAGCCTCTATTCGAGCCAACCCCACTTTTCTCTACACTAAAAAAGTGTATTGTTTTGAACTGGATAATAGCGCGGAGCTGGCTTTTTCTCCCCCTGGGAAAATGTATATGGGTGGCAGAGTGAGCGGGTGTCGGCCTTCAGGCCGGTGTGTCCGGGTTCAAACCCCGCCCATGACACTTTTCCGGTCGAAGATTATTTCGAGGTTTGCTGTCGTTTCGGGGCCTGATGTGCCCGAAATTTGCGTTTTTTGCGGAGTTTCTCAGCCCCCCGGAGAAATACCGGAGGGGGGGGCGGCGGGAAAAGGCTGCCCCAGGGCGGCCCCCCCCCGTGCTGGGCCCCGGGTACGAGGCCAAACTTTACACCCGAACTTAGCTTCGCCCGGACTTTGTTTCGCCCGAACTTAGCTTCACCCGAGCTTTGCTTCGCCCGAACTTTGCTTCACCTAACTTTGCTCACCCGAACTTAGCTTCGCCCGAACTTTGTTTCGCCCGAACTTTGTTTCGCCCGAACTTAGCTTCACCAGAACTTTGCTTCACCCGAACTTAGCTTCGCCCGAACTTTGCTTCACCAGAACTTAGCTTCGCCCGAACTTTGCTTCACCCGAACTTAGCTTCGCCGAACTTTGTTTCGCCCGATCTTAGCTTCACCAGAACGTCCGAACTTTGCTTCACCCAGAACTTAGCTTCGCCCGGACTTTGTTTCGCCCGAACTTAGCTTCACCTTCGCCCGAACTTTGCTTCACCAGAACTTTGCTCACCCGAACTTAGCTTCGCCCGAACTTTGTTTCGCCCGAACTTTGTTTCGCCCGAACTTAGCTTCACCAGAACTTTGCTTCACCCGAACTTAGCTTCGCCCGAACTTTGCTTCACCAGAACTTAGCTTCGCCCGAACTTTGCTTCACCCGAACTTAGCTTCGCCGAACTTTGTTTCGCCCGATCTTAGCTTCACCAGAACGTCCGAACTTTGCTTCACCCAGAACTTAGCTTCGCCCGGACTTTGTTTCGCCCGAACTTAGCTTCACCTTCGCCCGAACTTTGCTTCACCAGAACTTTGCTCACCCGAACTTAGCTTCGCCCGAACTTTGCTTCGCCCGAACTTTGTTTCGCCCGAACTTAGCTTCACCCGAACTTTGCTTCACCAGAACTTAGCATTGCCCGAACTTAGCTTCGCCCGAACTTTGCTGTTCCCCGAACTTTAACTGCTGCCTCCAGTCTCGCCACGCGCCGGCCTTAGCCGAGCGCACTTAATTTTTTGTCTTTCTGACGATCCCGCAGGGCGTACAGATTGGTGGTTTTCGACCTTTTATTTGACATGTGGTCGGTGGGCGGTTTTCCCCAGTTTGCTTTACATAATCTCCCCCCTGGAGGGCTTCCCGCCACCAATGGAGAGGACAGGTGGCAGCCGTTGACATGCTAACTTGATTGCGAGTCGATCAGTTCTGAGCTAATCAGAACAGAAGCAAGAGTTGTGTGAGGAGTGAGAGGCCCTGTTTCACAGTGTATCATTAGTCGGTTAATATTTATCTTCTGAGACTAGTTAAAAGCAGGGTGCACAGGACGGGTGGATGGACGACGAAGTTGGACGAGAGGCGCAAAAATTTTGCGGTGTCGTTTTGCGGTTCAAAGACGGACCTAAAACTCACTTTTTGATGGTTTCAATGAACTCAACCAGCTCAGAACAGTCATTTTCCTGTGGAGAAAATGATTTGAAACCAAGATCTTCTGACAGGCAATTAGTAGCACCGCCAGGACCCTAGCGATGTTGAGGGCAGCAAACGCCTCCTCACCCGACTACACGGTGGAAGTCAAGGGTGGCTCGGTCATCAAGATCGACACGCAGACGATCGGACGATAGTGTTGTTCAAGTAGATGTTGAATGTGCCGTCCACCCCGTCGAAGCCACAAGGTGTGGTCCAGGAGCGAGTCTTGGTGTCCCACGCGGACCGAAAGGCAGACTCGGGCAGCTGCACCGTGAAAGAGCCCGACTGCCAGACCTTCAAGAACCCGCCCAGTTCGCGAACCGGTCGGTCGGCGTCGAGCGAGGGCTGGTCCGACTTGTACCCCACGTACACCAAGATGACCTCGGAACCGATTTCGGGGAAGCCGGCTCCGCTTTTTTTGGCCAGCTGCACGTCGAACGCGACGTCACACCCCCCCGCCTGCGAGCTGTTGCACGCGGGTTGCCCCGTGAACGACACCGACACGCTCTCGTAGAACGACAGCCCGAAGCCGAAGGGGAACAGCGGCGGCATGTTGTACTTTTCGTAGTACTTGTAGCCAACCAGCGCCTTCTCCATGAACGCGGAAGAGTCGGCGCCGTACTGGACGATGTCCGTGAATACCTGCTCGGTCTCGTTCCAAAAGTATCCCGGTGCCTTCAGCGTGAATGCCTGAGCGGAGTCGACGTATATAAGACCGGGGTTGAACCGAGCGACGGGGGATTGGATGTAGGTCGCTGCGTTGGGGCCCCATTCGACGTTCGGGAGGGTGTACGACAAACGGCCCCCCGGCGAGGTTTGGCCGGAAAGAACGGACACCAGAGCGTCCGCGAAGTACTGCCCCGGGTAGTAAGTCGTGAGGGCCGCGTCGACGTTCGGCAGGTAGTCGGCTGCGTAGTGGACGCCGCCGACGGTCGTGACGCTGACGATTTTCGCGTTGGGTTGCCGCTTCCTCCATTCGAGGACGAACGCCGTGTACGTGCAGTTCCCGTACGTGTCCCCGACGGAGTTCTGTCTCGCCAGCGCGCTGTCGCACCGGTCGATGTTGTACCGTCCGTCGGCGTTGCCCACGAGATACGCCTCCGACCGAAACTGCGCGCCGAACACCAACACGACGTCAGCGGTCAACCCCGCTGCATCGTAGTCCCACGCGACGTTGGTTCCTTCCCCGAAACCCTCGGCCAACGCTTCCTTCATGTAGTTCTGCGCGTACGCCCCACCTGTGTGCAGGTCCTGCCCGACGTGGCCGGCATTCTCGTACCCAAACGCTCCGTTGTCCCCGGATCCCCCGCCGCTGAGCATGGCCTCGCCCGTGAGAATGATGTTGAGAGGGCCCGCCAGCGGGAGCGCGCCGCCGACGTTCTTCAGCATGACCATGCCTTCGGCGACCAGAATGCTCGCGAGGCTCTTGGGATCGAGGGACGAAACGGCGGCTTTGTACGACGGGGGCAGACCGTCTGTTGGCGGCGGCGGCGGGTTGAACTTCGGAGGAGGACTGCAGGTCGAAGGGCTGGGGAGGAGGCCGGAGATGTACATGCCGGAAAGGGCGTTCGCGGCGAGTTGGTGGCGGACGGTCGCGTTCTTCGGGACGGCGAACTGCAGGGGGATGCCGACGGTGTTCATTTCCCATTCGAACACGTCGCGTACCTGCGTCGTGACGTTGTTGGTCGTGCTCGTGATGTGGTTCGTCCAATCCGTCATGACCACCCCGCCGAACCCCATTGTATCACGCAACAACTTCTTCGTGACGTGCTCGCTTCCGCACATGTACGCCACCGTTTCGCTGTGCTCTGCAACCTGCACACGGTTGTACGAGCACATGAACGCGCCCACTCCAGCGTCGATCTGGCTCTGGTAGGCCCGGAGATACGTGGCCATTAAAGTGGCTTCGTCGACGACGGCGACGGTGCCCGTGCGGTTCAACTCCTGGCTGTTCAAAGCGAAGTGCTTGGCGCACCCCATGACGGACTCGGACTGGATGCCCTTTGCGAGTTCCCCGGCGAAGACGCCGAGCAGCGCGTCCTCCCCCGACACGTATTCCCAGTTCCTTCCGCCGATGGGGAGGCGGTGGACGTTGACGCCGGGGCCGAGCTGGACGCCCGCCTTCACGGCCGCGAAGTCTCTCGCGCCGCTCTTGCCGACGGCGTACGACAGAGCGCGGCTCCACACGAGGCCGTGGTTGCCCGGGGCTGGCCAAGCCGTGCGGTTCGCGTACGCCTGCCCCACCAGCACGTCGCGCACGCCGGCCGGTCCGTCCATCATCGTCACGTTGGCGATCTTCGACGTCCCGAACACTTCGCCGACGTAGTCGTCGTTCCACACCCCGCCAAACCGGTCGCCCACCATCCACGCATCCGGCTCGCCCGGGTTGCTCTCCAAAAACGCCGCGGCGCACGACCGCGCCGCGTCGTACGCAGTCGACCGCATGCAAGCCACCAGGAGGATCGGCAGCGGCAGCATCTTTTGGCTATTCCTCTGCCGTTCGGGGGGGGGTCGGGTTTCTTTTTTTGTTGCCTGGGTCTGGATCGTTTTCAAGAAGTCGATGGTGGGATTGTAAAACCTCCAGTTGACAGTTGATTCGTCCGAGCAAGCTCGTCAGCGGCAGCTTTGAGGCGAGCAAATACACGGTGGAATCCAGCCTCAGAAGCTGGAGTTTAAAAGCGGGTGTGCTACAATAAAAACGCGTGTAGATCCACACCCGAAAAGCGGGTGTGACAACCGCTTTTAAACTCCAGCTTCTGAGGTCGGACTTCACTGTGCACACCTTGCCTCAAGACCGCTGACCCATGTCCCATTGCTGTTGACACGGAAACCTTCTCCACTTCGGTCTCTAATGTTCTCCATTGAATATTCGCTATTCTAACAAGACCCGCACTCATCCACGATCCGTGGGGTTCACGCCACAACGACTTCGCGCACTCCTATGCCTGGCTTTTGATACCAGTACGCGCGGCCGTTGAGCCAGGGACACATTTTGGGCCCTTCAAGCAGGTGTCGACAGGTCGTCCAAAAGGAAGTAGAAAGAAAGCACGAAAAGACGGACGTCAGCCAAGGAAGGCTAGTAAATCGCAAAACGTGGACGTGGGCAGAAAGCGTACAAACAGGCAACGGCGCGTCCGACAGGTACAAGGATTGGTGTCGACTCTGAGCATGCAATCAACTAACTACAACGCCTCAAATGAAAACAGGTGCACGTCGCATGCGATTGAGGCTCACGACCTCCAGCGAAGACAACAAATTTGGAAATGGCCTGCATGGCCATGACGGCCATGACATTGTCCCATTGACTCGGCAACCGCTGAAAACACTCGAGGAGGCGCCCGGTGCTTCTTTCCACGGCTAGAGGGGGGGCGAAACACTCCAACTACGAAGCAACGACAAAGGAGGTCCTTTTTTTTTGTCGAACGCATACGCCCCGGCACCAAACCCAGGTTCACCTGTGTTTCGGGCGGGCTGCAGCACGTTTTCTCAACAAGAGGGGTTTTGCAACTGGCGGCCTCCTCGAGGATTTCCTACAAAGCAGGTTTGTTTGTGCGATTTGACCTGTACGCGCTCAGGTTAGACCGCCGCCAACGTTCCTTTTTAGCTGTAACAAGTATGCTCTCTAAAGAGGTAGTTACTGGTTATCGCAAAAAAAGAATGTCCGCTCGAGTAGATCACCCCGACGCAGGCGAGCCTAGGAATCTTTGAGTCGCTGTTTTGGACGAAACAGATAGATAGCCGGCGTTTTTACTCTTCGCTGTTTTCTCACAAAAGGGAGCGGTCGGTCCTGCTTTAGATTGCGCGAGGTGCTCCGACTCCCGCAAATCGTGGATAGCACAAACTCAAGAGGCGACCATTCGGGTGACCCGCTGCCGGCAAGCCTTCACGATGCTTTGCAGGGTAGCAGCAGCTGTCGTCTCGTCCCCGCAGATACGGGAGTAAAAACGGAGCAGTGTTTGCATTCAAACGATGCGAGTACGGTGGCAGCAGAAATTGCCAAGCCGTGACACACAGCATTCGGATGAGGTGTACCTTCCGCAAAGGCGGCATCTCAGTGCGGGGTACAGCGGATCATGGGCCGTCAGCGGAAAATGGCAATCGACGCAAAGTGCCAAAGAAATGAAAACGCAGCAGCGATCAGCGACCTGGCGACTGGCAGTTGGTGTGGCGAAGGTGCGATGCTGCTGCACGACTGCGCACTTCGGCGGTAGCAAAGGTGTCGGGCGCCCTTTTGTCAGCACCGACTGCCAGAAGCGTGTCGGGTGCTGACCATTCAGTGGCCCGCGCTACCGGCAAGCGAGGCTTAGTCGTCGTCGGGGACGTTGATGCCCCTGCTTCTGAGCTCTTTCTCGACCTTAGCCTCCCACTCGTTGAGCATCAAAGTCCACGCGAGCTGGTACCGTCTCGCATCCCACGCAGCCTGCCGCAGACGGTCCCACAGAGCGGCAACCTGCTTCTGCAGCTGAAGCGCCGATTCGCGCCGCGCCAACTCCTGCGTCTTCACGTGCGCCGCCTTCTGCTCGAGCTTCACGAGTTCTTCGAGGACTCCGACGTCTTTGTCGAGCACCGAAGACAGTTGCGCGATGTTGTCCAAACTGAATGGATTTTGCGGTAAAATACTCGAGGGGCTGGCTTGTGCTTACTTCGGAGGAGGCTAGAGGGGGAGAAACAATACAACTACAAAAAGGGTATTTTCTTTTTTTCTGCTGACAACTTGTGTCAGAAGCCCACCCGGGGGTGGTTGATTCCTTCAGGCAGGGTCTCCCCCGTCCAGAGTTTGCTCTTTTTTTCTTTGAGCGCAGCAGATTCGCCTGTGTTTCGTGTGGGCTACAGCACATTTACCTCCTTTGATCTTTTGCAGCTGGCAGCCTCCTCAAGTAGTTCCTACAAAGCAGGTGCTTATACAAAAAAAAAGTTGCGGGCCACGAACTCGACCCCTCGGCTTGAAAACAGGGGCAAGGGTGGGTGGGCAAGCGAAGGACGACGGTTTCTCGGGTTAACCTTGTACAAATGTGAGAGTACTCGTCGGAATAGTTTGAACTTGACATGCAGCAACAGTCTGTGGCGATAGACTGCAAAGGGACCTCGGAATAGTGCGAATCATCTAAGATCTTCTAACAGGACTATAAGCTACGGATCCGAAGACCCTAACCCCACAAGGGAGCAGCTGCCGTCTTCCCATCACTGTAGAAGTAAAGCGACAACAAGAGTAGTGGTAGTTCATTGTTGCGGCCTCCCATCTCTCGTGTCAATGCACAAAGTCAGACTAGAGTCAAACTCGACAGGGTCTTCTTTCCCCGCTGACAGTTTCAAGTCCGTTCCCTTGACTGCTGTTTCGCCAGATAGTAGGTAGGGACAGAAGGAATCTCATTGGTCCATTCATGCGCGTCTTTAATTGGAAGACGAGGCATTTGGCTACCTTAAGAGAGTCATAGTAGCTCCCGCGTTTGCGGGGTATGACTCGGAAGTGTCCGTCGACTCCCGGCCCAGAGGCAGGGGGAGCCCGGGTCACCACATGCACAAGGCGGGGAGAATGTGCAGCCACAGGCACAGTACTCGGGGTTCCCAGCACATGCTGCTTCCAAGTACTGTGCTCTATTCCGGCAAGTAGCCTCCATTCCGCATGGTGCGGTCTGGGACGATTCTCCCTGGGGCGAGCAGCATCCCCAGCTTCTGAGGCTGGACTCCACCGTGTAGTGTTGGCTTTGGTCAAGGTCCAAAGTTGGTTGATGAAGCCGCAAGCGCAGAAAGAATGCATACTCGCGGCAGCCTTGCAGCATGGAGTCCCAGTCAGCTTCTTTTACGCACTTCAGCTTGTACAACGCGGACGCGCTGGTCGGCAGTCCCTCTTCCATCGCCGCCTGCTGTTCCAGTGCCTCTGTGCAGTGGGCGTTGACGTTGATCAATGAGTCGATGGCGCTCGTGACGCGACTCTTGCTCGACACCAGGTTTCGCCATTCTTCGTGCGCCTGTGGGCGTTGTGGCGTTTTTTTTTTTTATTTTTTTTTTTTTTTGCGTTTATTGCGATTTACAGGTTCGGTGGTTTAGGTCCCTGTGTGGTTGTGTCTTATTCGGGCTGTTTTTGTGGCTGCGGTTTGGGGGTTTAGATGTTTTTCCACAAGGAATTGCTTGGGAATTGCCTTGTGGGGGTGATTTCGCCTTGTTTTCGCATTCTGCAGCCATAATTTCAGCCTAAAAGAGCATCTGACCAGTTATTCTGGATTTCCTGAGCACTTCAGGACCACCTGAGTAGGTCTCGAGCTTTGGGTTGCTGGGACCCCCCCTTTATCCGGCAAAACGGGGGTCTTTTAGGTCTCCGGTTGACCATTGAGGCTGGGAGGCGGGTAGTATGAGGGATGTAGGCATGATTTCACACTTTAACTGCGGCTAGCCAAGTTTTTCTGGGGAGAAGAGCTTCGCTTGGTGCCGAGGCTCGCGAGAACTTCGCCGGGCTTTCATGAGAGAAGATCGCATCCATACGATGTCGAAGGGGGTTTGTCGCACCTTGGCAGTTTCACGGATTTTCCGAGGGAATCTACGACGAATTTACATACAGGGTGTCTGTTCTACGGGGGAAACATTTTGTTTGTGTGACCCCGCAGGGTGTCCAAAGTACCCTTGGGGTATCACCCCATCGTAAGTCCTCTCATTGAACGAAAACCGCAGCTGCAATGCACAGCAGCGATGCCTGACTGCAATGTCCTACTGAAATGCCCAATACTGAGGATAGCCTATAGAGATTCCCGGCCCCTCTCCTCACCTTCCTGTATCTGTTCTCGAAGTCATAGCTGCCGCGCTGACCTTTCCCGTCATGAGAGAGGGAAAGGGAGAGCAAGGCTCCTCTTTATAAAGTTCAAGTTTTTGTAAGGAACCGCATAGAAGTTACAGCACGTAACAGTCCAGAAACGCCGCGGCAGCGAATTTCTTGTCCGTATGCCGACCAGAGGTACGAAAGGGAATGGCTCGTCGGTAGTGGGACGGTAACCTGGACGGAAGGCACGGGTGTCTGCTGCTCTCGTGTCCATGGGACAACAAACAGCCGAAGGATCGTACTTCACCAACATCTTCTGACAAGACAATCACTCCACACCAGACTTCTCATTCGGTATGTTGCTGAGCCCTGTCCTGCCAACAAACGTGGTGAATCAGCTGTACTTAACTCCGACGCATTCAGATACTCCGGCTGATTCTCTTCTTCCAAAATTGGCAGTCCCACCCCATCTCCCTCTCCCTCGCTCATTTGCTCGTTGGTGCTGTGCTTGGTTCGATGAGGGTGTTGCGGGTGAGGAGTAGCAAAAAAGCGGGCGAACCTGCGTAGCTCGCAGAACGAGGTCTGCGGGATTGTCAATCTCTTTTTCTTCGTCTTCGGCCGGTGTGGGCCCGTTGATGTCCGAAAGAATGCGGCGGACGGTCGTTGAGTCCACACCCTCGTCTTCCTCGCTGTGTTGTTTTGGAAAGCACGTTTGGCATCGTGATAATTTGAGCACATGAACCACAGGTATTAGTGCGGTCAGCGCGTCGTCAAGAACGAGTACACGTGGTGTTGGCAGGCAAGCAGCCGATCTGCTCAGTGCGTGGCCAGTGTGTCAAGTTCGCAGTGTTTTGCCAGCTGCACTCTGTGCATTAAGTTGAGCCCCATGGGTGGTCTGTGCCTCCCCTGCTGTAATAGAAGAGCCTATCTTCTACGGACTGCAGCCAGCAACTGTGACTTGCTGCGGGAAAAAGATGGAGAACTGGACCCCGTCTCCCACAGGGTGGCCCATACACGTGTACATGGTCAGGGGGCTCGTTGCTTTCCGCGGCGATAAAGAATGTTATGGAAAGTAAGTCAGAACCCAACGAGAAAGAAGCGGGTAGCACCCGAGAGCGCCACTGACAGCACCTTCAATCTGAGCCCAGACCTGACCCGCACTGACAATCCTCAGAGCCAATCCTTTTCCCGAAGTTACGGATCCAGTTTGCCGACTTCCCTTACCTACATTGTTCTGTCGGCCAGAGGCTTTTAGCCTGGGAGACCTATTGCGGTTAACGGCATGAGCAAGATGCAGATAACTGCTCCCCTTCTCGGACGAAGACCACGGAACGGCACAGAAGAATGGCGTGTCAGGCTTTCCTGAACCCAGAGCGGGCATGATTCCGATCGTGTCGGCGAGCCAATGGGAGTGAAACGAGCATGCTCGTTTCCCTCCCTTTTTGGAGTTGTAAAGCTCTCGAGTTTGACCCAGAAGGCCCTCTGCGCGCTGGACAACCTCTCCCCTCCGTCCGTAAGGGGATTGTACACAAGAAACTCGGTAAGACGGCACATACATGACGACACCGCTGACCAAGAGCTCGAGTCGTCGGATCCGGAGCCAAAGCTCCGATTCGACTTCGGACATCCTTCTTCCTCCCTTCACGTTCGTGAGGCTTCCCCCTCTCTTTTCCCCCGCCCCTCGGCGAGGGTTCGCCTTTTGTCTCCTGAGCACCGGATAAAATTATCGAACTTTCTCCCCCGTCGGCCAACAACTTCATTTGGAATTACTGGGTGTTTCGGTCCTTTAAGCCACGGACACATAAGGCGGACACCATCAGCGCGGAATTTCCGTGTCTGCAGACAGGACAGCGGTGTGAGTCTGGTTTGTCAGGTGGCTGTTCGTAGCTCGCCACAGCCAGGACCATCCATGCTACTCTACTGTAGCCCCGACCCGCACAGTAGGCTGTGTGCCGCCTCTGGTGCACGCCAGGATTGAACCAGCGTTAAACTCCGGAACGCCGACTCAGCAACTCTTATTTGTGGCTGGCATCCTAGAGCACAGGCAAATCCGTCACGGGGGGGGATCAGCGCTCTTGTGAAGGATCGGCCACTTTGGCCGGATGGCCGGATGGCCGGATAAACGACTCCCCTCCCTTCTACAGTACAGTTGCCTTGGAGGCTGGGTGGTCAAATTCTCTAAGGTGAAATGGTCAAAATTCCCTGCCAAAAGTGGGCCCACAAAAACTGTCCAAAGTGTGGTATTTGGGGTATTTGGGCCCAAAAAAAATTCTTTTTCTGACCGCCCACCTCAGAGTCTCCCCCCCCCCACAGTGAAAATAGCCTGTGGGGGGGATTGCAAGAACGTGCTTGGAATGGGTATGTGCTGCCTATGGGGGGGAGCCGTTGTTGTTGGTGCTGGTTTTGTGGGATGAAGTAGGGGAAAGAAAATTTCTTTTTGCGGTGGTCTCCGCTGGCCCGGTAGTCCGTGCTACCTCCTTTCTTTTACACTCGTTCTCTTCTCTACTCCCTACTGTACGTACTCTTTCGCTCTTCTTCTCTCTTTGGCTAGCCAAAACAAAAGACTTCTGCGACCGACACCACGAACACATTCGCAATGAATGTGGCCCTGGGCCCCCCACGTGCATAGGGGTTGCCATGTAGCCCGTATCGGTCTAAGTCAACACTGTTACTTTCATGGGATGTTCACCGGGGAAGGGTACGACCTAACCGTTAGTCAACAGCAACGTCGAAAAGGGGGAGGGGGAAAGAAGATAGAAAATCGGTGGGGTTGACAAGCTCGTAAGTGGTTGTTTGTAGATCAGTACAACCTTAAACTACGCCTAGCACACGGCCAGGCGGTCTTTAACGAACCTCCAGTACATTAAACGCAAGTCGGCAGGTCGTCATCAGACGCGGCACGAAAAGCAAACTTCGCCGACGCAGCACTTCAGCAATGCGTCCTCTTATTTACAGTGGGCACCGTACCTGAACTCAGCCCCGCTAGGCCGAGATTCCGGCTGTTCCGCAGGGCATACATCACTCCCCGAAGTTGACGTACGTGCAGAGACGTTCGTGCACACGCAGGCCTCTGAGGCCCCGGAACAATCGACCGTCCTTGGTGCGGTCGGTGAAGCAGCGCTTGCAGCGCAGTTCCGGGGGGTCCTTGGGCTGTTCAGGTGGCTGGTCGTGTGCTGCCAAAGCGGCGTCGGGGGGCATGGGTTGGCAAGATTCCAGATTCGCGTCGGTACAGGGCGGACTAGAAGGTATCAGCGGGACCTGCGGTGGGACTGTTGTTGCCATCATAGTAGGTGATGGCAAGCGTTCGACCACCTCGTGGGACGCATTGGGGATTCGTACGTATGCGGCGAGGTATATGTCAGTCCAAGGAACGTTGTCGACGTGCAAGACTCGTTCGTCATCGAAAAGCGTCCATTGCATCCCTTGCAAGACGTATGTGACAAAATGGCCGCTTGTCGTATTTTGTCCCGTGTGTACAACCACCGCGGAAAGGCGTAGTGTGCCGTCCGGCAGTCGCAGGAGGAGCGGTAGGGAAGCGTCATTCCGTAGTCTCGCACCATCGCTTGCGTAAATGCCGAACTGCAACAGCAGGCACTCGGACGCCACATGCACGTTCATGGTCTCCACAACGGATCCAGCAGCTCCGCAGTCACACCTCCTCTCCGGATTCATAATTCCACGAACACAGAATGCGTCCTCCACCGGCCTTCCACGAGGGACTTGAAGACACCGTACCAGTTGATGACGGGTGGATGTGGCGCCACAGGTGATACATCGTGTTGTTGTCGTCATCGTGTTCTCCAGGCACGTCTGGAAAAGCCGCCAATCCGGACAAGCCTCCGTCGTCTCGTCCGGCCCTAGGGAGCTGTCTGTCCTATCCAGAATTGCAACCAAAGCCTCGTGCGCGTCGTGCTGTCGCGCATCGCAGAACATTGGGAGCATGGCGAGGATTGTTTCAGCCCCTATCCTTCGGCTGTCTTGGCTGAGCTGGCTCCTCCCCGAGCGCGAGCTTACCAGTAGGACGAAGTACGTCAAGAACTCCTTCAGGAACCCCCGGAAATTCAGAGGATTCTGCGCAAGACTGTAATACATGTTCTCGATCGGTTCCACACGCAACAAGAGCTGCAGTACCGCATTGAGAAAACAAGTATTCCCAAGGTTCGGGAGGCCGGCAGGTTCAAACGGTGACGGGTCGAACATGCGGGAGGGCCGTTGGATACAAATGACAGCTTGGCGGCCGACAGCGGGTGATGATTCCAGCATGTCAGGCACTGCATGGGACACGTCGCAGCGCCGTTTCGGTCCAGGCTGAGCAGCCTCATCGTCTCTGCGCTTGCGCTTTCCTTTAGTCGTCCCATCCTGGGGCACAAGATCACGACGCTGCTTCGGAGCCGCAGTGGAAGGCCGATCGGGCGTATCTCGTTCCGTTCGTGTGCCAGGTCGAGGACGGTCCCTGTATCTCACGAAGGCCTTCTCAGCGAGCAGCCTCTCGACCGCTTGGTCGATGGACTCCAAGTCGGGCATCTGCAGAATGCGTTCCACTTCATGTACGAGCCACACGAAGTGCGCACGGATCTTCTCGCAGTGATCACCGAACTTCGCTTCTGGGTACGTGTCTAGTAACCATTTACGAAACCCACTTTTTAAGACACTCTTGCGGTACCCCCGTCTCATGAGCTTCAGCACCGTGTTGTTCATCTCGGTTTTAAAGTCATGGAGGTTGTTCGCAATCCTGCCGTTACGCACAAGCGCTCCGATGAGGATACTCGACCCAAAGTTCGATGGAGCCGTGGAGAGCACGGATGTGTACGCCAAGGGCTGGTATCGGTATGCCTTCGCTTTGTCGAGGACTGACAGGCGCATGTATCTCCTCCCGGACATCTCGGAGACTTCATGTCGAATCCGAATACCAAGGAAAGTGGCGTCCCCAACCTTGGCGTTTGTCTGTTTGTACCTCATGTTGTACACAGATTCCGGTGGGGGTTTTGTGCCGAAACACAACAGATCGTCAATGAAGCGGCGTGTCAGGCTAAGCAATGCCGCACGTTGCGTGTCCCCGTCTTCCAAGAGTCGCATCATGTATTTTCGCTCTTTCGCATAGCAAAAGAGGTTGGCGATGTCCGGGGAAGCGTTCGCACCCATTGGGATGCCTAGCGTCTGCCTCATGAGAACCCTATTGACCAGAACATAGGTATTCACCAGGCAGAAAGACAAGAGGGTCTTGAGCTCCTGCGCCGAATACGCTGCTTCATGTGACCGTACCTCCGTGTTTACCTTAAAGGCGAAACAGCGCTTCTTACGAGTCGGCCCGTGTTGGCTCTTCGGACGTACTAATACGAGTCTTCCCGCGTCCACGTTCAAACGTGCAGCCTCCGCCGCGAAGGCCTCATTAATCGTGTCCGCAACCGCATTAAGAAGCTCCTCAAGCTCCAGCTGGTCATACATCGTTGTAAAGTCAAATGTACCAGCGTCCAGCTGCGCGAGTTCGTCCGCGTGTGTCTTCAGGAAGAAGGCCGTGTCGTCGCTCGACTCCGTGATCCAGAAGTACCGGTACCCAGTCGCGTTGAACCGAATGTCGTCTTCCCGCCGGAGGATGCTCATGATCGCCTTCAGCAAGCCGGTCAGGTCCAGTTGCGCGTCCGTCGTAGACGAGAACGTGGTCTTAGGGCGGGCGTCCCGTCCAGCATCGGCCGCCTCGGAGTCGGAGTCGACACAGTTCTTCCGCGAAACCCCAGCGATGTACCGCATGGACGTCACTTCCTTGTGCAGCTTCAGGGTGCCATATAGGTATGGGAGGACGTTCGATGAGTGTAATCCTTCCCGTCCGAGGTAGGCCTTGTGCCTCGCAATGACTTGTTGAGGCGTCTCTTCGCTCGGGGAGTAGTTCGTACTGTGATTGACCTTCGCGTGTAAGTCCTGGTTGTAAAATCTTTTACACACGAAGCCGAAATCATGCGAGCTCTTGTCCACGGGCAGGATCACGAGATGTTCCTGCAACTCCAACAGTTTTTTACGCGCTCCAGCCGTCAGCTCCGGATCGGCTCCCACCCGGGAGAGGTCAACCGTGGCTAGTATCTTCCTCCGTAGCATCCTTGCGAAGTGCGGAGGGGCGTCCTTGAATTGCTCCTCAACGAACTGGGTCACAGCTTTGTCGACCTCCCTGCAAACGGCTTCTTCCCCGCCGTCCGGTCGGAACTTGCGACCCTTGTCAAAAAGCGAAATTAGCTCGCTCGCTATGGGGGGGAAAATGTTTCTTGGGTTTGAAGAGCGCGTGGTGCTTGCACCACTGAGGCCAGGTTATTTAACCGCGGATTTAGTGAAGGATTGTTCAGG
Source organism: Diplonema papillatum (assembly GCA_030068145.1). Classification (NCBI taxonomy): domain Eukaryota; phylum Euglenozoa; class Diplonemea; order Diplonemida; family Diplonemidae; genus Diplonema; species Diplonema papillatum. The sequence goes on along the minus strand of JAPJBO010000441.1, from coordinate 86,647 downwards.
AAACGGTCGCGAGCGAAACGCGACCAGGTAACGACCATTTCACTGTCTTCTTTGTTTTGTGATGCGAACATCACGAGGTGCTGTCCGAAGACACCGCCCACGTGAGCACTGTTAAGCAGCGGTTGCCAGATACTCCCGTAGCACCTATTCACGGGTTTGCAGGGGTAAAAAGGAAGCCCGGGTTGGGGAGGGTGGTGGGTTTGGTGCGTAGTATTCTTCTTTTTTTGTTCTTTCTCGGTTCTGGTGGTGCTGCTCCTTCCTTCTCGTCCTGTGTTGGGTTACGACTTTTTTTGTTCTTTATCGGTTCTGAGCGTTTCCATATGCCTTTTCCTGCTTTGACATGCAGTCCCTTCCAAACTGTACCTCTCTTGGTGTTCGGGGGTTGGGCCGTATGGTAACGTCTCGGGAAACGAAGTTTGTGGCGTCACAAAACTCCCTGGGGGGAGGGGGGGTGTGGGGCTAATTTATTCGGGGTGGCTTTTTTCCGACTTTCCGACTAATTTGTTCCGGGAACTGAAAATTTGTTCCGGGAAGTGAAAATTTGTTCCGGGGTGGGCTATTTTTTCTGCCGTTTCTCGTGGGGCATCGTTATTCGCCGCTGTCTGATCTGTGGTGAGACAAGAAAACGTTGGAATTGCTTTCAACACGTCCGGGAGCATTATTTGCGATCGAATAGGCTTTAAGCGCTCGACGACTTGCATTAGGGCAGAACGGATACTTTCCGCTTGCGACCTCACGATGTAGACTGTACACCGACAAATGGTGCATTCCTCGTCGAGTGTCTTAGCAGCGTAACGACGGATTTGGGTCTGCAGTGTCATCTACAGATTGCGACACAAGAAGTGGGCTCGTCTGGTGGCTGTCAAAAACAAAGTAGGCGGACCCAGCACGCCATGCAACAAAAGCGAATGCCCCTGTGTTGAACACTAGGTACGTCAGATGCCTTGTTGGAACGAATAGCGCAGCCACCTTAGATTCCAGCCCCGGGTCTGCACCATTGACGACCGGGACCGCCCCAATGCAAGATACCGTGTCGATCCCCAGGCTCGATGCGACTCCGTCGGCGACCATGTAGCCAGTCGAATGTGCACGATGAAAAAAATGATCGTACAGTACCGCACAGACCACGAGGACTGCCTGCGCAATTGTGCGGTAGTTCGCGCCGAGCTCGGAGATGAGGGCAAGCACAAGGTACGGGGCAAGTGCTGAATTCACGCAGCATGAATCGTGACTACCCACGGTGACCCCCGGATCGTACTGTGAAACTCCAAGGTTGCAATAACGACATCGGGAAGCGGAGTTGCGCCACCGTCGCACCGTCGCTCGTACCTTCTGAACCGATGCACGTCAGTGCGCCATTCTCCCTGCAAATAGACATACATGAACAGGTGTTGCTGGGAGGAGGCTGTGACGGATAGCAGCTTGCAGTCGGTTCCTCGCTTTGCACTGTCCTTTTGCCACGGCTTCGTCTTCCCCTTTGAATTGGCTCCCCACAAACAGGTGAGAATAAGACTCCAAGTGCGCCCGGTAGTTGTAATCATTACTACCAAACGCCATGTTGCAAATCTCACAGCGAAGCTCGACGTCGGAGGGCCTTTTTCTGGTCACCTTTCCGAGGTTCTTCTGCTGGGATGTCTTCGTGTACAGGGCGTTTCCGGCCCTGTTGTTTCCGTTCCAGTGCTGGGTGACAAGAGCCACGATGCAAGGGCAAACCAGACACAGGTATACCTTTTGCAGCTGCACCAGTCCACCGTCACCTCTCGCATGTGCAGCGCGAAGTATGCGGTCTGGGATGTCAGGGGTTCGCCGGTTTTCGCCTTCTCCCTTATCTCTCTATATCGTCGCACGTGATCTGGCGTGCATTCCGGCGATCGACCATTGCCACATCGTTTCCACCTGTAGCCGCGCACCTCGTTCGTATCGTCCTGCACATAGCAAAGAACGAGGGCGTCGGCCTCGACAATCCAGTCGGCAGGACAGGGAGCTGTTCGATTGCATGCATACTGGATGTCGTCGATAGCTTTTTTTTAGAATGGACGGGAGGTGAGAGTCGACGAGGCGGCGCAGAAATGAATCCAGGGAAGGGGGCGCTGCCCTAGAGCCTCCACTGCGCGTAGCAGCCTTTGTTCGGCGGTGCCAGCTTTCGACCGGCGTAGCCCTAGTTGACCCGTATGGTCCAGCAAAATACCATCCCCGCTTACCACCATCCCACCAGCTTCTTCGGAAGTACCTGGCGAAGTCAGGTCCTTGCTTACTGGAGGCCCAGTCTCGCATCAGAGCCTCGCCGGCTTGCTCGAACAGAGAGTGCGAGTTGCAGTTGGCGAGCTCGTGCAGGTCGTCGACGATGCGCGTTCGCAGAACTGGCGCAACACCTTTCGCCTTCAGCTGCGGGTGCACAGCGGCGAGCATGTGATACAGGCACATCAGCCATTTCACATGCCCGCCCCAGCGCAACGAGCACGCCTTGTACCACCATGTGGTGTAAATTTGTTGCATTAGTGTGATTGTCAGGCCTTCGACTACCCTGAGCAACGCACTATGCACACTCCGTGTCTACGTCACAGCAGATGGAACCTTGTACCACCATGTGGTGTTGTCAGTCTGACAGTACTTGGGGCCGGGCCAATCTTCCCCCGTAAGCTCGGACACCAGCCTCCACGCGTGGGTTGCTGTCGGTTCCGACGACTCGTTGTTCGTAAGAACGCACGCAAGTGGGTAGCAGGTTCCAGACTTGCCCTGACTCACGACCCAGAGTGGATCTCACCCAGCTGCTCAACCTTAAACGTCCCATCGACAGCCACAACCTCGTGATCTTTAGGCGCTTTGGTCGGGACGAAGGCTATCACGTAGTCCTCCCCATTTACTTGCAACCAAACTCTGCGTCCGGCTTTTGGTCCCAGTCAGCCTTAAGTCCAGCGGCCAGCGTCCCATTGTCAGTGGTGTACCGCGGAGGCCAGTTGGTAGTCCCTCGGGCACAGCATCAACACGCACGCCCTTCGCCGTGTTCGTCCCACGGAACAGCAGACCTTTTACACTCTTTGTCGAATATCGCTTTCGACAAAATAAGGCCATCTCTTCCGCGGAGTAGGCGTTGTTTTGCCTGGTGGCCCACGTCTGTGGTTCACCCATCCGCGCAGCCACATTGACTGCTGTCTCTCTGTGGTTTTCCAGCATGTACTTCTCGACATCCGGCAGGTCCTTTAGATGGTTAGCACATCTCCAAGGCGCCTCCTCATCGTGTTCAAGACAGCCTTCCCAGGGAGAGGACTTCCACTTCCTACAGGGTAACCTCTCGGTCGAGAACCCCCCTGGGCAAAGGGAGGCGCGTTTCTCTTCCGGGCTTTTTGCACGCATTTGCCTCGACACCTCCTCTGGGGTGAGTGTGGGATCGAGATCAAGCTCTGCGCGCCGTTTGGCCCTTACGTCACTTACCTTTCTTTCAGCCACTGCAGCCGCCAACGTGCGACGGCAGCTGAACTTTACAAAGTCGTGCCTCTGTCGGACGATGGCACTCCCAAGGACAATGCCACGTTGTAGCTTTTCGTGCTCAGTGAACAGTACGCGAACATTATTAACGGAGGCACGTCGCGGGGTGTCGCCTGTTGCATTTGTTCCATCGGCGTCACCAAGAACCACACCAGCGGGTGGCTGCGCGGATGCGGCTGCGCCTGAGGAGGTTGTCGTCGGCCGTCCGGTTGCAGGTGCAGGCGGTGCGGTAGTGCACGGAGCATTGTTTAGTGGATCGGTTTTCAGCTCCGCAGTTGTCGGTTGCTGCTCCGCAGTTGTTGGTTGCGTAGGCACCGCAGCGAGTTGGAACAGCACCCGGAAGAGCCAGATTAGTGCGAACGCTTAACATGATTTCGGCCTTCATCAAGGCAAAGTCCGCTTCGTTCAGGAGACCCCGATCCGCCAGGCCATGAGGCGTTCCAGTTCCTCGAAATGAGAACCAGGCATTGTGTTGTTGTTTTTTGATCTTTTCGAGTGAAGTTTTCTCAGTCCTATCGGCAGTTAGCAGAGTCGCCTCTTCCCGTACCGTACGAGTGAATACTCCAATACGGTCAGCTGTCGGTCCCGATGTTAACAGTTGTTGCTGTAGGTCTCGTGTAAATCCCACCGGGGTCAGACATTGTGGCTGCAGACTCTCTCCGGTCCAGCTGAGCCGATGGGCGCTTTCAAACACAAGGAAGAAGGGCTTGCATGGAGGAACATTGTAACTTTTGGGGACGCAGACTGAGTTAGAGGGTGCTGAGTAGGTTGCTAAAGATGTTCTTTCGTTTGTGGGGTTGAGTCTGCAAGCCGCTGTGTTGATTTAGTGGTCGGTCGTGGAGGCGCGCCGTCGTTTCGGAAACCTGCTGTTATGCCAGCCACTGAATACATTTATTTTCGTTCTTTTGAGGCTCAACGGGGCTCGCCATTGAGGGGATGTTTGGGAATTCTATTCGGAAAACCATCCCGCCATTAGGCCAAGGTGGAAAAAATGGCAAAAATGTGGAAAATTGGAAAAATGGTGAAAATGAGGAAAAATTGGCAAAAAACGGGAAAATGTGAAAAATCAAATTTTCACTTCCCAGAACAGATTTTCACTTCCCGGAATAAATGTTCACCGTCAGCCGGCTGATGGATGGATGGATGGGGTTCTTAACAAGATGCCTGGGGGGGGGGGGGATATACTGAGCAACTTTTTTTGCGAACTCTTCGCTGGTCGCGGTCTTCAAAGTTCGCGGAGCCAAGACATTCGATCGATGCCCCCTTGACCTACCGCAGTCGAATCGAGAGGGAAGGATTGGCTGCCTTTCAGCTTGTATTCAAGCTTTTCTTCAAATGCTCGATTACGGGTACCAGGGAAAGCCTGCTACACGGGAGCTAAGCTTCACGTGTTCGGCGCCACGGGCCTACGGGTCAAGTGGCTACCGATTTCCCAAACTAAAGCATCAAGGCTTTGGGGCTTGGCGCTCGCGCAGAACACAAGCTCGTCGAGACGGTCAGCCGCAGGGCAGAGCGGACGGGGTTGTGGCACTGTGCTGCCTCCGACGCAAGCTTTGCAAGCTGTGGTTGACCGTCACGTTCCTGGACCAGGAGCGGCCTATTTCTTCTTCTTCTTCAAATGCTCGATTTTGTTCACGCCAGAAAGTGGCAGAACATTCTGGTCGTGGTGAGTAAACTTGCATGAGTTTTCCAGTGTTTAAGGATGACGCCTGAGACCGGCCAAGACACGGCAACCCTCGGTTGTCTTGTGCCTCAGCAGAAGCAGTCCCCGTGAGCCCTGTATCCTTTGCAGGCTGCTCCACGAAACTGGTATCGGATTCATGCTGAATCCGGTACGCCCCCGAAACCGAAGTAACGAAGTCCGCACAAACTACGAAATACGTATCGGAATCGTACCGGATACATTTTCATACTCCATTTGCAGCTGGGGGTTAACTGGGTGTCTAAACGGAACCTCCGCGAACCACGCAATGCGGGGGTTTCGGAGGTACCGTACTGAACTTGGCCGGTGCTGACACGCACTGGACTGCTTCCTGGGTGCTCTGTTGCATTTCTTCGGCGGTTCGGCGTTGACAGGTGTCGGCTAAAGAATTCAAGGTCGGTGTGGGTAAGGAGACAGTTCGTCCAATTCGGCACCGGTGCTTCGGGTGCGCTGCAAGTGGTTGTGTGAGGCTTGTCTTGTCTGCTAGAAGGCAGTGTCACTTTGGTGACGCGTGCTGCGAAGAAACGTCGGAAGATATTATTGGGAATCGTATTGAATTTGTTAGTCAGCAGCCCTTTTGCGGCGTGTGGCGTCCAGACGGCTCGGCACCCGCGTGGTAGAGTCGGCTGCCGCTGCGAACAACGATGGGCTGTGTATGTTGGTGCGTTGTGTCTACCGCTCACCTGAACCACCTTGCTTTCCAGGGCTTACGAATAACCCCCGACCATCGAAGAGATGGTAAACGGTTATCCCAAAACGCTTTTTTCGTGTTGTTCTGCGATTGCTTTCTGCTTTATCGGACAGAATGAGTCTGGTACGCGATTCCCAATCTTCGGTCCACCGTGGGTCCACAGTCTATAGTGGGCCACCAGTAGGTCCGTAGTAGTCCACGGTGTGCGTCTCACAGTGGGCTCAGGGCCAAAGTGGGTGCCAGTGGTCCACAGTGAGTCCGTGGTGGGATGGTGGGACCACAGCCCACAGTGGGCCCACAGTCCACAGTTGGTCCCAATCGTTCGCTTTGCCCGGCGATATTGTGTATGTGGCTGGAAGTACGCCCCGGTCATAACCGGCTGGAGGACGATGCGAGTCAGCAAAACGGCAACGTTAGGCCAAGGCGAGCAGGGAGTATAAGAAGGGGGCAAAAAAGGAGCCCGCGCGGGAACAGCTTTGTGCAACAACCTGAAAAAGAAAAGGAAGGGACAGTCGCTTCGCGGATTGCGTGCCCGGTGCACAATTACACAATTACACAATTACACACACACACACACACACACACACACACACACACACACACACACACACACACACACACACACACACACACACACACACACACACACACACACACACACACACACACACACACACACACACACCACACACACAACACAACACACACACACACACCACACACACACACACACACACACACACACACACACACACACACACACACACACACACACACACAACACACACACACACACACACACACACACACACACACACACCACACACACACACACACACACACACACACACACACACACACACACACACACACACACACACACACACACACACACACACACACACACACACACACACACACACACACACACACCACACACACACACACACACACACACACACACACACACACACACACACACACACACACACACACACACACACACACACACACACACACACACACACACACACACACACACACACACACACACACGCACACACACACACTTACACGTAGAAAGCCGGAGGCGCGGGCAGCCTGGTTCTGGTTGCAGTCAAGCAACGCAGCCGAAGCTGGGTGCGCAATCAAAAGCTGCAGCCGGGTGAGTGAACACCAGCTGGGCGCTGCCAAAGCCGGATCCGCAGTGCTACAGTTCTGCGGGAAGAAGCTTCTGCAAACAGCGAACATCGAGAATCGATGGGGACGACTCGTCGGAGCACACGGTCGCTGCATGGTACAATAATACTATATAAGGCATCAAGTTCGCGTATTGCAAACGGTGAGCCAAACACAGCCATGATTCAGGCATTAAGTTCGCGTATTGCGAACGGTGAGCCAAACACAGCCATGATGCAGGCATTAAGTTCGCGTATTGCAAACGGTGAGCCATGAGTACCATTGTCGAGGCATCAACCGTTTCGCGATTAGCAAACGGCAAAAACGAGAGCAGATGAAAATGACTCGCATGGCAGGCAGTCATTGCCAAAGCATCAAGCTCGCGTATTGCAAACGGCGAGCCAAACAAACACATGGTTACCATCGTCAAGGCATCTAGTTCGCGGATAGCAAACGGCGAAAAACGAGAGCAGATGAAAGTGACTTGCAAGGCAGGCAGTCATTGCCAAGGCATCAAGCTCGCGTATTGCAAACGGCGAGCCAAACACAGCCATGATGCAGGCATTAAGTTCGCGTATTGCGAACGGTGAGCCAAACACAGCCATGATTCAGGCATTAAGTTCGCGTATTGCAAACGGTGAGCCATGAGTACCATTGTCGAGGCATCAACCGTTTCGCGATTAGCAAACGGCAAAAACGAGAGCAGATGAAAATGACTCGCATGGCAGGCAGTCATTGCCAAGGCATCAAGCTCGCGTATTGCAAACGGCGAGCCAAACAAACACATGGTAACCATCGTCAAGGCATCTAGTTCGCGGATAGCAAACGGCGAAAAACGAGAGCAGATGAAAGTGACTTGCAAGGCAGGCAGTCATTGACAAGGCGTCACGTCCACAGATCGCGTGGGGCAAGCAAACGAGAGCCGAATGAAAACAACTCGTCATTGCATGGCGGTCATTGTCAAGACGCCAAGTTCGCGGACCGCAACCGACAAGCAACGAGAGGGTTTCACACGATTTCCATGCGCCGCGCGACGAGTTGGCTGTTGTACGCCGCACACAGCGCCTGTTGGTTCGTGTGAGCGTGCAGGCAGGTGCGGACACCGCAATAACAAAACACCGATGTGTCCGTCCAAAGAGTGGTTGCGCAAAGCGCGTTCCAGTCGTGAGCACAGTCGTGTGCTGCCCCGGAAAGTGGCAGAACAAAGATGTATCCCGTGCAAGGGTCGGAAAAGGTCGATGAACGCATCCGAAAAGACCAAAATGGGGCGGCATTCGTTGAACCCCCTGCCGCCAGCTGTCACCGAAGCTCTTGGAGTTGCAATGGGGTTTAAACCGAACGCCGCTGTGGACAAGGTTTCAATTCCGAAAGATCTGGCACAGCGGGCCGTTACAGGGGGCACAGCCTGGTGTGCACAAGACAAGAAGGCCATCGTGAGACTGGCAAGGGACACGGGGTCAGAGGCATGCAAGCGCTAGAATGCGAAGACCGGCACTTGGAAGCTGACCAACGCCAAAAGTGGTTCAAAATGCAGGGCATGCTATCGGAACTGCAGCTCCTTGCAAAAGAATTCCACAAAACTTGCCTACGGTATGCAATGTATGCGGGTAATGGCCGAAATCACCAACGACTATTTGGGGGTCATTCGTTTGTATTACCCACATACATGACAAAACTATGAACCAAAAACCCCCCGACATACCCCCCTTCATGGATGCAGGTGGTTCAGGGTTTGTTTGGTACAGCTATACTGACACCGAAGCACGGTGCTGTAGTAGGCGACAGTCTATCTTCTGGGTACTGCGATACCGTCTCTTTTCGTGTTCTTTTCGGTAGTCTTGTAGCTAGCGCAAGTAGAGTGCTGACGCAACGACGTACTAATACAGAAAGGCTTTAACAGAGAATGGAATAATCGGGTGTGCGAAACTTCTGCTTGCCCGGCGGGATGCCTTTGCTTGGTGCTGGCACAGTCTCGAACACTGCATCTTCCAGGAGCGTGAACCCGGCGTCCATGAAGTTACCCCCCGTGCTTGAGAAATACAGGATGTGAATTATCCAATGCCTCCAATAATTCGCGTGGGGAAAGCTTCGGAGTGAACCAATTAGTGCACGGAGGGATTCCCAGACACAGTTCTGGGTCTCAAACTCGTGACGCACATGTATCTGCCACAACACACACTTGCCCGGTCTCCAGAGTGAATGTCCGCTTGAAACACTCCGGAGGTTCAAAGGCTTCGTCTGCCATTAGGACTTATTTTGCTCGCATTCGTTTTGTTGAAAGCACTTGGCAAAGGCATACCGCATCAGGATGGTTCTCTGGCGACGCCTTCAGTGCGAGTTTTGCGGCGGAGTCCTCCATGCTGCAGACGAGTGCGTACAGCGTGCAGCCTCCGGCGGCCACTACGATGCCGACGATGTGGATTGGTTCGAGCACTGTGGAGAACATTCCAACGGAGATGACGATGAGGGTGACCATCTTCAGGTTCATGAGGACCTGGCACGTGACGGAAGACGTTTGCTTGATGATGCTGATGTACGACCACTGGTTCAAGAACATGAGCACACCGCACACGGAGTTGAACAGGACAATCGTCGACACGCTGGCACGGTCCTCCTGCTCGAGCCACGCAATGATGGTCGGTGTTTCGCACACTAAGGAAACGAAGAACAGAATGCAGCCCGACAGGGGACTCTCAAAGCTCATGATCTGCACTGCCGACAGCCTTTCTTCGTCGGATGAGGCGTGGAGGAGCAGGTCGTTTATAATCGCCTTCCCAGCCCGCGCGAAACACGAGACGACGGCCATGAAAATGCCCAGCCACGACGCCGACAACTCGCCCCAACTCGCAAGGACGACGCCGCCGACGACCGGAATCAGGGTCGCCCACACCTTCGGAGAAGGAACCTTGTGCAGCACGACAGCGCTCAGAACGCAAACGTACACGGGGATTGTACTCTTGATGATCTGCTGCAGCGCAACTGACAGCAGACGCAACGCCGCGTTGCCGAAGCCAATGTCCGCAGCACGGACCATGCCCAGCGGGATTATCCGCTTCAGCGTGGCTCGAGAGGGCACCTTGACTTGGTTTTGGAGCAAGAGCACGAAATACGACACCAGCCCCACGAAGAGCATTTGGTACGAAGTGAGCAAGACGCTGAACTTCAGGCTGTACAGGGTGAACTGCCATTTGTTGAGGAGGGTCCAAGTACTGTACGAAGCGAAGTTGAGCACCGTCACCAACGCGATCGACAGCACTGAGCGCTGCGCAGCAGCTGTGGGACGGGCCATCGCCTTTCTCAACCCCTCTACTCCTCGTGTTCCTGAAAACATATGAATGGTGTGGCACGCTACAAGGTCCGTATATACGGTTGAACGCTGTGAAGCAATGGATGTAATGATGTGGCACGCTACAAGGGCCGTATATGCGTCGTCTGGGTCCGGGCTTGGCTGGGGCCATTTTCACTGCAGCAACCCCACAGTTCGTAAGGTGGTCTCCAGAGGAAGCCAGTGAAAAAAGAATTTTTTTTGCAAGTGCCGGAATGACCTAGGATCCGCACTTCGTGAAAGTTTTGTCCCACAGTTTTTCCAGGCATTCCGCCTTCGAAAATCTGCCCTTCCCAGAGGCCCGCGGCAGATTCTCGACGTGGCCACGATGGACGGCCGGCAATGGGTGCGCCGCCTCGCCGCCTCCGACGGCAGAGTCCGAGTGTACAATGCGACGATGGACGAGCTGCACCTCAGAACTTCGCAAACGGTCACCAACTGGCACGAAGGCCATGAGCACGTCCACTTCCGCTGTGGTTAATAACTGACACCAGCCCGGAGCCCGGAGCCCGGAGCCGCTCCAGAGGAAGCTCCAGAGGAAGCCAGTGAAAAATAATTTTGTTTTGAAGTGCCGGAATGACCTAGAATCCGCACTTCGCAAAGGTTTTGTCCCACAGTTTTTCCAGGGGATTCTGACCTTTTCACCTTAAGAAAATCTGCCCTTCCCAGAGGCCCGTGGCGGATTCTCGATGTGGCCACGATGGACGACCGGCATTGGGAGCTCCTGGCTTGCTCCGCCTCCGACGGCAGAGTCCGAGTGTGACAACGCGACGACCACCGCCCTGGTGGACGAGCTGCACCTCAGAACGTCGCAAACGGTCGCCAACTGGCACGAAGGCCATGAGCACGTCCACTTCCGCTGTGGTTAATAACTGACACCAGCCCGGAGCCCGGAGCCGCTCCAGAGGAAGCTCCAGAGGAAGCCAGTGAAAAATAATTTTGTTTTGAAGTGCCGGAATGACCTAGAATCCGCACTTCGCAAAAGTTTTGTCCCACAGTTTTTCCAGGGGATTCTGACCTTTTCACCTTAAGAAAATCTGCCCTTCCCAGAGGCCCGTGGCGGATTCTCGACGTGGCCACGGTGGACGGCCGGCAATGGGAGCTCCTGGCTTGCTCCGCCTCCGACGGCAGAGTCCGAGTGTATAACGCGACGACGGACGAGCTGCACCTCAGAACTTCGCAAACGGTCACCAACTGGCACGAAGGCCATGAGCACGTCCACTTCCGCTGTGGTTAATAACTGACACCAGCCCGGAGCCCGGAGCCGCTCCAGAGGAAGCTCCAGTCTGTCAGCTCCGTGGTTGTTTGTACCCGCCCAACGGCAAGGCGGGCCAAGCTGGGCAGTCATGAGACAACTCGAGGCCCACACCACGTGTTTCTTCCCTATTCCTCCTTTCTCCATCCAGCGGTGAACACACAGTCTCGACATCGAAAACGGCGAAGAAAAAGGAGGTAAAAAATGGGAATCGGTGAAACAAAAAAAAAAAAAGCAAAGGGAAAAAAAAAAAAGAAAGCAAGGCAACCCAAGATATGAAGGGGGAGAAAACTGGGAACAACCAAAAAAGACAACAAGACGGGAGAGGGGGGGGTGGGTGAGAAGGGGAGGGGGAAAAGGGGAACCAAAAAAAAAGAAAAGCAAGGTGGAAGAATGAATGTAGAAGAAAATGGTGTTATGTAGGGGGGGGGGGGGGTGGTTAAAGAGGGACGGGGGGGGGTGGAAAGTGGTGCTGAAGGAAGGCATGAGGTGACGGTCCGAACGATCAAGAAGGGGGGGGGGGGGGGAGCGGCAGGGATGAAAACAAAAAGAAGGGGGGTTGCGGCTGCGGCATCGGTCGTCAGAAAGATACGCACGGTCTTTCGTCAACAGGTGTTCCGTTTGTTTCCGCAATGCAGCTTGCTCTGGATTCTCCCAGTGCAACGTTCAGGCAGAAACGGTGTGAAGAAGATAAATATTACGCTTGCACGAGATTGGTCAAATGTGCGGGGCAGTAACACTTTCAAGCATAGATCTCCAACGCTTTTTTCCCCCTGCCAGTAGTAGTAGTAGTAGTAGTTTGAACTTGTTATGCAGCAACGTTCTGTGCTAGCGACCCGTGCTTAACGGGAGACCCGTGAAGTCCGGGCGGGGTGGCGGGGGGTGAAGGGCCGAGGAAGGTAGAAAATACTCGAGGGACTGCCTTGTGCTCATTTCGACGGAGGCTAGAGGGGGAGAAAACAACGCAACTACAACGTGGGTATTTTTTTGCTGAACGCTTGCGCCCGCCACCAAACCCAGATTTGCCTGTGTTTCGTGTGGGCTACAGCACATTTACCTCCTTTGACCTATCGCAACTGGCAGTCTCCTCAAGCATTTCCTACAAAGCAGGTGCTTGTACAAAAAAAATAGGGAGGGGGCGTAGAAGGCATGATTCTCATTTCGACGCGTGCATCGTCAGGTTTGTTCACGCGGCTTGGCCACAGAAGCCGCTGTCCCCGGTCTGTGCTGCTTGCGCGTGGTCGGCAGCGGTTGGTGAGAGAGAGGAGTCCAACTCCCCTCCCAAGAGAATGGTTGAGTCGCAGCTCTCTTGACAAAGACAGATGGAAACAAGAAGGTGTTTTTATTCTTCGCTTTTTCCCACGAACGGGGGGAAGGGTCGGTCCTTTGCTTTTGGCTTCGTAGGTTCTCCCGACTCCCCAAATCGTGGTTTGCACAAACTCAAGAGGTCTGGTCAACTATTCCCTGCAGTATTAGCATACTTTCAAAAGAAAAAAAAAAGGGGGGGGGGGGCTACTTTGTTTGAGGGGGGTTTTCCTCTTTTGCGGGCTCGCGCGCGTGTCCGCCGCCTGGAGCATTGAGAGTGCACACACGCAGTGGGCTAGCTTTGTTGCTGTCTTTGCATAGCAAACCCCAAGCCCCCAACTCCGGAAATGTTCTCAATACGCGAAATCGATGGGCATCGCAGGGCGGGAGTCGGGAGGGAAAGCGAGGAGACTGACGCGGGCACGAGGAACACCCACCTGGGCAAGAGCGGAAGCCAGGTTGACGTTCGCACTGTCACAACCCCGCCCACTAGGCCCCCGTGGACACCTGTCTGCACGGCCTGCATCCAGCGCAAGCGCCAAAGCCACGCCTTTGATGCTTTCTTTGGAACGGTACGCCACGTGACCTCTAGGCCCGCAGCTCTGCGCGCACCTGAAGCTTGGCTTCCAGTGAAGCAGGCTTTCCCCGGTGCAGTGATGCGGACTTGATGCAAAAAAAGAAAAGGGAACAGAAATAGAGGATGCATGGTGAACGACCCACCAAAGGCACCTTGACACGTGCTTTGTTTGGTTGGGACAAAAAGAAATGCAGAGGGGGGGTAGGAAAGGTGGTATAATTTGATGGGGGGGGGTGTGCTCTTGGGTTGTAGTTGAAGAACTAGCGGGAGTAGGCAGAAAGGAGGGGGGGAAAAAAAGAGGTGAGCGAAAGAACCATGAAAGGAGAGGGGCAGGTGGCAACACCACCACCACCACCACCACACACCCCCACCCCGCAAGAGACTTTTTTATTCTCTCTTGCCTCCTGCTTCGTGTGCCAGGGCTTACGCTCCACGTGTGGAACGTGTGGATTTCCACGCGTTAATTATTTTTGGATTTTGTCCCCCCACGTGTGGATCCACAGGTACCCCATGCGGATTTGATTCGTCTAGGCCCACTAGTGGTCAAGGCCGCACAGCCAGGTGTCGCCAAGTCCAGTAGCTACCCAGCGACGCTATCTTTTTTTTTGCCATCGCACATAAGGGGAAAGGTTTTTTTCCCCTCGAACCTTAAGCGCCCACATGTGGACCACACGTATTTTCTCTGAGACCGAAAATGGAGCGTAAGCCCTGTCTTGTGTTTCGTTTGGCCAATCTCGTGGCCGCGTTCCACAACCGTTTCTGCTTTTTTTTTTTTTTTTTTTTTTTTTTTTTTTTTGGAGCGCGGGACACGCCTTGTTGGTACAGCGGGGCTGCCGGTATCCGGTTGCTTCCGGAGCGGTAGTCCAAAGAAATGCTTCTTCAGCTTTTTTTCTTCAGCTTTTTTTTTTTTTTTGCGCGCCACCGTACATGCATGTAAGTAACCCGACAATGCAAGCCTACCCCTTGTGGTACCTGCATTTCAAGTACACACAGCATGCTATACAGACAGTGTGCGTACAAGGACCGCTCACAGCTACACTATGGCAAGTACAAATATATATATATATATATATGAAGGGCAAATTATCTTATAGCCACCCGGTATTTTCAATATTCCCTTATAGCCACGAAAAAAGAATTTTATTCCCTTATAGCCACGAACTGACTACAACCGTTTTTTTTTTCCCTTATAACCACCACGAAAGAATTTTATTCCCTTATAGCCACGAAAAAAGAATTTTATTCCCGCCACGAAAAAAGAATTTTATTCCCTTATAGCCACGAAAAAAGAATTTTATTCCCTTATAGCCACGAAAAAGAATTTTATTCCCTTATAGCCACGGAAAAAGAATTTTATTCCTGGAGAGCCACCTTCTCCTGTTCGTGTTCATAGGGTGCCCACCCCTCGCAAGATCAGTCTAAAACTATGTTCCTACCTCCACGAGAGTTCTGAGGAGGATACCCCTGTCGTCCCCATACATCGTGAGGCTTGCTGCCTGATTTCCGATCATAAAATTGGTCCTTTGCATTCTATCCGAGGGAGAGGGAGGGGATGCAAAATGCAGTTCAGACTGAAATAGAAGGAACACACACTTATCCGTTTCTTGACCTACGATGCCGTGTTATGAAAACTGTTGAGGGGCCCCTTCACAGGGGAAAACTCCCCTTGAAACCACGACTCAGAGGACCCTTGCCGTTGATACCTTAAAGCCAGGACTTAGTGTCTGGTGCAACCAGGACTGGTTGACTTGTCTGGTTGGGTGGTACAGGCTGTCCAGGCTGGTCAGGGAATAAAATTCTTTTCCCGTGGCTATAAGGGAATAAAATTCTTTTTTCGTGGCTGTAAGGGAATAAAATTCTTTTTTCGTGGCTATAAGGGAATAAAATTCTTTTTTCGTGGCTATAAGGGAATTTAAAAACATGTGGTGGCTGTAAGGGAATAAAAAACATTGACGTGGCTATAAGGGAATAAAATTCTTTTTTCGTGGCTATAAGGGAATAAAAAAAAATCGTGGTGGCTATAAGGGAATAAACCCATATGTGAACGACAACCGCAATTGCCGTCAATTGTTACTGATTGATAAGCACATCTTGTTTGTCCGAAGAAGCAACCGCCAACCTGGGCAAACGGCAGCTTTGTTAATGGTCAGTTCCTTAGACAGAAAAAAAAAGGAAAAAACTTATGCCAGGAGTATGAAGGGTCGAACACTAAACATACTCCGAGGAGGCATGATGTGTCGAACAGTAGCAGGGTCAAATAGTGGTAGTGTTTTTTTCTTTATTTTTAGGGTTATAGTAACTGTAATAAAGTTCGCTTTTGAGATTCCAGAATTTTAGGGTCTCCGGGTGACCTTTGTTAAATGGGTTCTCTTAGAGCAAGTAAGGGGCTATGTGGGTGTGGGTTGTTTCTTTAGATACACTTTCATCATGAGTAATAGCTAGCCATATCCGGAACTGTTTTTTTGACAGCCGGACGCGTGTCTGGATAACTATTTTCGGCCCGCCCCCCTATACGTATTTGCGGATGCGTGTGGAAACGTGCTTCGGTCCCTTGGGCCTCGGACACATCAGGTGGGCCACTGTTCGCGTGGGACTTGAGTGTCTGCAGACAACGGTGTGGGTTCGATTTCTGCCAGGTGGCTGTTCGTCGCTCGCCACAGCCAGGACCACCCATGCCACGAGGGCAACAGGCGAATTCCACCTGGGGGGGAGAGAAGTTAGTAGGGGAGGAGAGAGCCCCTTCAAGCGCGTCAGAGTGATTATTTACGTGTGCGTTTGGGGGAAGAAGGGGGCGGGGGGCATGGAGGGGTGGGGGTGGGAGGGGAGAAAACCCAGAAAGTCACATCAGAAAGCAAAATGGAAACAAAAAGACAAAAAGAAATTGAAGGCGGACGCGCGAGGAAAGAAGAAGGAGCTAGCCCGAGACGTTTAGCACGCTATTTTAGAGACACGACAGAGACTACCCAGTGGTTGCGGATTCGTTTTCCAACCCGGCCTACGACTGGACCGACGGACCGACCCCCCTTCTTACGCCACCCTGGCAATATTTTTAGGGCGATAGGGCGATGGAGAGACACCGGAAATCTGTCTGCCTCCGCATGCTTCAGCTCCCGCGAGAGCGGGAACGGCCTTAGAAGGACACTGCGGAAGTGGGCGCAACAACGACCTGCATGTTTCTGATACTTCCGTACCAGAACGGTGGCTCGCTGCAAGGCGCCGGTGGCTTTTAAAGCCTCCGGTTGACAGTGGGCGGGGGATGGGGAGGTCCTTTTTATAGGGTCTGGGAACAGCTTTTTGTTCGTCCAAAAACGCAGTGCCGTCGTCTGTGCCGGATGTCCTGCAGTGCGCAGCGAAGCCTTGAAGTATCGAGGTAAGGTTCGAGCCCCACGAAGGATCAGAGTGAACGCTCCCACTCTACCACACTCCGACCGGAGTACAGCCGGTTCCACCAAACGGAGACGGCAGAAGGGTCGCAGGAGTAGTCATTGACCGCGTTACAAATCGGGTTGAAACAATTCACCGTCTCGCGTTTTCTCATGGGTCTGTGCCCATACAGTACCCAGCCAGGGTTTCATTCAATCAGAGACGGTGCATCGCGGAAAACGCTTTTGCAAGCGCAAACGGACGCAGGAAACCGACCCGCGCTGCGTCCTCCAGAAACGGCACATGCCACCCTACGGGTTGGACCCCTAAACCTCGCATGTTTGCGGACACCCACACGCACACGGGCCGCGGCCACAACCCAGCGGCAGGCGTTTCAAAGCAGCTGGAATAACACGGGATCGATTGTCTCGACACGTTCTGAAGGTCATTGGAACCCCGCCCCCCGGGAAGGGATGATCGAAACAAAATGCATCGGTGCTTGTCTCTTTGAGTTTCGTCTGAGGCCTCTTTGTCGTGGGGTCAATATGGGGTGCTCACGTAGTGCGTACTCCTACATCGGAGGTGGAGACACGTGTTGGACTCTTTGGCACGTGGATCGTAGCCGTGGTGGAAGAGGATTGTGGTGGCCACCATGGGCCAAATTTCCACCGGTTACGACACCGCTCTGAGTGCAATGGGCCCGTGAGGCGATGGAGTCTCCCCGACAGGTGCCTTGCCACTGCAGACCAGAGTTGGGGGTGGGGCTGCACTCTGCCTGTTTTTTGTTCGACTCTTTTTATTCGCTCACTGAAACCCCCCCCCCCGTGCTTTTTCTTTTTTGACTGGAAAATTTCGTACTAGTCTTTCTTGCTTTTTATCTTGCTCCGTCCTTTTGTCGAGCGCGATCTGGTTCAATTTAGTTGTTAGACCGGAACAAGTACCCTGGTCTCTGGGGGGATTGCAAGAACGTGGTATGTGCTCAACACCGCACTGGTCCCGTCTGCACCGTGTAACCCCCCCCCCCCCCCGGCCCCCCCCAGCGCTATTGGTGGCAAGCCCTCGGTGTCGGGAGACGGGCTTCGGAGGCCTGGTCACAACTGAGCTCGCAACCGCGCATGCTTCCGCGGGGCAGATCGCTGCAGCACCTCGCACAGGCGGCGGGGCACGCGCTGATCGATGCCCCGAAAGCAATGCAACGGCGGTGTACCCTAGCCGCTAGACCTAACCCTCTCTCTGGTTGCATTTACACCGGCGAAGACGGTTAAAGTATGGTTTACAACGTCGTTCAGTGTGTGGGTGGGTGTCACCTGAGGAGGTAATCCCAGGGCCGTCCACGTGATAAAGCCGTTCAGCATTGGGAAATTTTAAGCACGCGGACCACACGGATTTGCATGCACTTTTCTCACGGGCTAGGTTACTTAATGACGTCATCATCGCCTGCCATTGCGTCATCAAGGTCGAGTATTTGCGGCTAGGTGATCTGGCGAGTGTGATTCAATGTCCGAGTCCAAGAGCGAGCAGGCACGCTCGTTTCCACCTTTCGAGAGCACGGGAGTGCCTGAGGCCGTCGGGCGCCTCTGCGATTTTCCCGCTTTCGAGACCTTCTTCCTCAGTTCGCTGTGCCCCCGTATCGGGCGTGGCCGTCTTCGGGCGTGGCCGTTCAGCAGCGGCTGTCGGCTCATCCCGTGACAGGTTTTTAGAGTAAAAGTTCGCTTGAGAATCCGGAATTTTACAGTCTCCGGGTGATCTTCGCCGAATGGGCTGTTGTATCCCGTGACAGGTTTTATGAGATAGTTGGTCTTTGTGGACGTTACTACCGTGTGGACACAGTAGTATGGAAGTACTCTTTTTGTTGAGTTTCCTCGTAGCTCGTCAACGGCAAAGTGAAGTCGGCTGGAACGGCGACCAACGAAGGGGTAGACGCCACGGAAACCTCAGAAGGGTAGTGACGCGGCGTTGCGCGTTGTGTGTCTTGCGGCAACGACCGGAGCGAACCGTTCAGCTCGCTCTGGGGATAAAAAAGGAGGCGCTTTTATCGAGTCCTTCGTTTTAGAGTCCGGCCAGGGCCCCTCACAGAGCAGGTAGAAGCTCGTGCAGTGCGGTGCAATGGCGCCTTATGCGTCGTTATCGCGCCATGCGGGGCCCCTCGATGAATCGCAGGAGAACGTGAGGTGGTGCAAACCGCCTGACTTGCCCAGAGAATGCTACTGCGGGGAGCGTGCGCAAGTGGGTGCGCCCGTAAGAAACTCGAAGGACTGCCTTGTGCTTCATGGAATTTCGAAGGAGGGATAGAGGGGGAGACAACACTACAATGACAAAGTGGGTATTTCTTCTTGAAACGCGCTTACGCCCGCCACTAAACCCAGATTTACCTGTGTTTCGTGGCTTTCGCAACTGGCAGCTCCTTAAGCATGGCCTACAAAGCAGGTGCGCATACAAAGAAACTACTCTCTCTCTCTCGGGGGGGGGGGTGTGTCGGCGTTTGTAGCGAAAGCCACAACACAACCAACCGTTGTTTCCCTCCTTTTCGCGGCAAGTGTGGAGTGACAGTCTATTAGTCGTCGGCGCGTAGCTGCGCCGGTGGTAGGTGAGGCAGAAGACGCCAAGGTGCGAGAGCAGGAGGTGGGGGATGTGTGGTGCTCATTGTTTTTTGTCGGACCATTTTGCCCGGTCCGACACATTTTCTGTTGACGGTGGTAAGAATCAGCTAGCCCGAACAACTTCCGCCGGTAGAGAGCGAGGCTACTTGTGCACGCGTTATTTAGAGTTAAAGTTCGCTTGAAATTCCGGGGTTTTAGGGTCTCCGTGTGACCGTTCATGAATGGGTTCTCTTAGAGCAAGAAAGGGCTATGTGGGTACGGGTTGTATATTGCGTGCACGCTTTCGTTATGGGTTATGGCTAGCCATGTCCGGGACTGTTTGTGACCGACACCAAGTACATTCCTTCGTGGAGTGTAGTCTTGGGCCCCCCACGTTCTACAAGTTGAGCAGGGGTTGCCTTGTAGCCCGTACCGGTCTGTTGTCCGCGTTTATATGTATCTTCTCGTAGTGTGGTAGGCCATGCACGTACGCAGATGGCGGCTTGTGGAGTGAACACAACAGCGTGGATGAAAACGAGGGGCTTCTACTGAGACCACGCGGGGCGGTATTCTTTCTCAATTCCTCTTTATTGAATGTCGTTCGGACCGGCTGGACACCTTGCAGATGTCGGCAGCAAAAGAAAATGGGGACAGCGGGGGCGGTGGATCCCAAAAAAAAGGAGGGGGTGGGTGGGCAGGGTTTGAGAATAGTTGAGTTGCAGCTCTTGACAAAGATAGATGGGAAAAAGAAGGTGTTTTTGTTCTTCGCTTTTTCTCACGAACGGGGGGGTCGGTCCTGCTTTTGGCTTTGTAGGTTCTCCCGACTCCCCAATTCGTGGTCAGCACAAACTCAAGAGGTCTAATCAACTATTCCCTGCAGTATTGGCATACTTTCAAAAAGAAAATGAAGGGGGAAAAAAAAAAAACACACACAGGCTGCCTTCTCCGTTTTGTTTGGCGGTAAGAAATGTCAGGATCCCCCTTTTCCCCTCCCACCCCCCTCCCTCCCTCCCCCCATGTTTAGGGACCTTTCCTGCGAATCGGCAGCATGTGTAGCTTCGGTCGCTTCCTCTTCTGGCAGCGGCCATTCCCGCCTGAAGTCCTAAGTCCCCTCGCAAGGCGCGACATTAGCGCCCGAAGCATCAAACAGCCGTTTTCACCGCGTGTAGGATGCAAGCAAGTGACCTCCTCTCTGCTGGTGTCCCGACTTCACTGACGCACGAACAGAGTAGTGTGAGTTTCCAGCTGCCAGATTGAGAGGCGCGGAAAACCTTCTGAACTTGCGTCTGCGATGAGGATCGATGAGTGCGCCTGTCTTTGTGTGGCCGATGTGGGGTGACATCGTTGGTGGTTGCAACTACTATGGGAGGGTGGTCCCCACCCGTGTTTTGTGAGAGCATTGTCCGCAACATCGCGAAGCTTTCACGTCTGAGGTTTTCGTTTTTCTTTTCTTTTGTAGGATTTTTTTTTTTTTTTTTTTCTTTCTTATGGGGGGGGGGGGTTTGGCTTTTTTCTTTTTTTTTTTTTTTTTTTTTTTTTTTTTTTTTTTTTTTTTTTCCTATCAGGATGCAGGGTTGTATACAGGAACCCGGGCAAAGTGCCGATGGCGGTATGATTCTCTGAAGGCTGGCTGCTGGCTTGCCCCGGCTGTGGCCGCCGCCAAGTGTTGACGGACCCTTATTGCTCCGGCTGCCAGAAACCCCCCCCCAACGTATTGATCCTGTCACTTGTGGATACCAGGGGGCACAGATTTCCGGCTCCGGTGCACGGTATGCACGCGTTTGGAACGATTGGCCAGCCCCTTCGGCGCCGTTTGTTTTGGCCATACTTCAGACACTCATTCAAGTTGGATCGATGGGCTGAAAGGCTTGGGGCGGGTGTCCGAACGTTGCTTGGTGGCCTGGCAGGATTAATCCCGACTTGAGTTCCCACTGACACCCACCCTGCGAGAGTGCGAAACAGAACTTCCTCATTTCTGGACGGTTTCGAAAGAAATGTGAAAGCGGGGGTTTGCCTACAGGCTTTTCGTGTTATTTTGCAAATGCTTTGAGCTATCTTTGTGTCTGTGCTTTCAGTCGTCTTCTTCACCATGGTTAAAGTGCGCAAATGGTGTCAGCCGAACCTGGTAAAGCTTCGGCGCCGCCCACGTTATGTTTGATAGCAAAAAAGAACTTTCTCTTTTCTCTTTTCAATTGGCCGTTTGCTTTAGGGGCTGTATACCACGCTGCTTGGAAGCTGAATACCTCGACTCGTGTCTGACCAACTGATAATGCCGGACCTCCAATGAGCCATTGGTGGCCGACTGCAAGAGGGAAGGGGGTGGGTGTTGGATGGGAAAAGGGAGGCGAGGAAACGGGGACCGCTTTTCCACGTACGAAGGGGTACGTTCGATGCAAGCAGTTCTGCGTGTGGGGGGTGGAGGGAGATGAAGGGCACGGTGCACTATGACTTGTGCCACTGGTAAGAATGGCTAGTGCGCCGGTCATCTGTGCGCCAGTCATTCTTACTGGTAGCACTGGTAATGCCACATTCATTAGTGAGTCAGAACACTGTCATTCTTACTGGTAGCACACCGTGGGTAACGCGCGAAACGACACGTTTTTAGGAAGAAGTGCACCGTGTGTCGGATCCCCCCACATTACAGTGTCGAGACGACGAAAAGAGGCCTAACTGTAGCTCATTTTCCCTGCTCCCTTTTTGATACGACGGTAAGCAAATTTACACACCAATCGCGCTGCAAGCCAGTTAGTACGGAGGCAGACCCAACCACGCTACACCGTGGAGAAAACAAAGCAAACCTGCCAACCTCGGCCATGGCGTATTGGACAAGTGGTTGCTTCGTCTCATATTCATCATTGACGTATGACATAGCGAGGGCCTGTCCAAGTCGCATTTTTTGCCCTTGCACAGGCGTGAGGGGGAATAGGGCGGGATGCGGGAGAATTAATATCCGTGACATTCTTTCAAAGATTGCATCTTGGGCGGGGGTAGCCGCTGGCCCCTACACGGTGAGGTCCAGCCTCAGAAGCCGGAGTTAAAGGATGTGCTACAACCAAAAAACGCGTGGAAATCCACACCCCGAAAAAGCGGGTGGCACCCGCTTTATGAACTCCAGCTTTGACTCCAGCTTCCGAGGCTGGAATCCACCTGTGTACTGCAGGTTTTCTCTTTTGTCTGCGTTCCTCTTTATTCACGGTTTAAGGGTTAACCACGTGCAGACGGGAGAGGGGAGGAGGGACGGGCGGTGGGGGGGTCATTATGGAAAGTGGATTATTAGGGCACGTTTCGGGTCATACTCAGAGAAGAGGGCTCCCTACGTCAAGGAGTGAACCCGATGGGGGCACAATTTGAAAGATTCGCAAAGAAATGGCGCAAAACGAATCTTGGCCTCTCACAGGCACACGCTAGTCTTTCTCGAATTAACTACCGTCACATGATGTCCGCAAGTTAAGTTTAGTATTTTCTTTTTCCTTTTTCAATCGTTTGCTGTGGGTAGGACGGCGCGGTAAGCCTGTAAATGCTGCACGCGCGCTCCTGGTCTTCGGTGGGAGGGGCGTGTACCCGCCCCCCCTACCCTACCCAGGGCTTACGCTCCACGTGTGGAACGTGTGGATTTCCACACGTTAATTCTTTTTGGATTTTGTTCCCCCCACGTGTGGATCCACAGGTACCACATGTGGATTTTGACTTAGTGGTCCACATGCAGGGGAGTCTAGGCCCACTAGCGGTCAAGGCCGCACAGCCCAGGTGTCGCCAAGTCCAGTAGCGACGCTATTTCTTTTGCCGTCGCACATGAGGGGAAAGGTTCTTTTTTCCCCCTCGAACCTTAAGCGCCCACACGTGGACCACACGTATTTTCTCTGAGACCGAAAACGGAGCGTAAGCCCTGACCCTACCCTACCCTGGAGATTCTTCCTGCAGAGCGTTCGGACACCGGTGGCTCCGTGTTAGTTGCCTTTTGCTTGGATGGAAGCGGTAAACTCCTAAGTTCGAACGAAGCCTCGGGCTCGCACGTAAGAAAGATGACGGTTCCGCACGTAAAACGGAGGTAGCAGCGCTGGAGATGCCTCGGCTAGGCTAGAAGAGAGTTGATGCATGGTTAAAGATAAACAGTGGTGTCACCTGAGGGGGGGCAATACCAGGGCCGCCCACGTGACGAAGCCGGTAAGCATTGAGAACCTTTATGTGATCAGCATGCACATGAAGCCGTTAAGCGGCGGCTGCCGGCTTGTCCCGTGACACCTTTTATATGCAGTGGTTACCATGAATAGAGATGGGACACACTCTTCTATCCGCAGCAGAACGACGAAGCGTGCCAGCGCCACGGCCAACCGGCCGAGCCGGCGCGCAATGTCCATTGACAAGGGGTTGTCCCATCTCGGAGAAATTGGGGACCGGGCTGGGTTCGAACTCGGACGATTTCTTGTGTTTCCGACGATCCCCGTACGGGCGTGCAGATTTGGTGTCGATTCGACCTTCTTCTCCTTCCTCCCACGACGACAGCAAGTGTCAGACCAGTCCACCCACGTGTGGCCCTATTTACGCTCTTTTTGGGCAAAATCCAAGATCCTATTTACGTTTTTTTGCACTTTTTCCGCCTGTTTTTGCACCCGTTTTGGATCGTAGCTACACTGAGAGGGTGAAAGATTTCGGACGGAGGAATGTCGGACTCTTCGCGCTTTCGCTTTCTTTCTGTCGTCTGTGCTAAGGAGGTTGTACCAGCACTGCCGCTAAGATCATCACCATCATCACAATCGGAAGTTTGTCTCCAACAGGAACTCGAATTGGCTTTGTGTCAACGCTTGCCAATATAAAGCTAAGACCTTCAGAGGCTCCTAGCTTGGTCACAAAACATTTCTGAATAGTTCTTCATCGAACGAAGAAATCGAGCCGAGCCACACGGCATGCTATGTCTGTTTTGCTTTCCGGACTGTGGTAACTTGTCTCTTGCACTCTGATGAATGATCATATCATATGCGGCCCTGGCGGTCATCGAAGTAATGGAGTATTTATCATCCCCTTCTTCGGCTCGCGTAGCGAGCCGGAAAAAACGGTATGATAAACCCAATTCCCCCACTCGCGTAAGCCCGAAGAAACGGGTATGCCTGTCATGTGCAGACATCCAAGCCAGCTTGCTCCCTCCTCCACCAGTTCTTCGAAAGACCTGCATGGGCCTGCTTGGGTGGCCTTCGGGTGGCATTTTGGACACAAGATATGTGCTGATAACGTACTGATTCAGCATGTGTACAAAGAGAAACTACAAGAATTAACGTGCTGAAATCAGTACGTTTAGCATGCTGAACGTAAGGCCTGGCTGTAGCCTGGTGCAAAAAAAGTGCAAAAAAAAAAGTGCAAAAAAATGTGTTTGGGCAAAATCTCTATTTACATTCACGCTTTAGGGCCACACCTGAGTCCACCCTTTTTTTTTTTTTTTTTTTTTTTTTTTTCGATTCCATATTTTTTTACTTGCTTTATTTTTGGTTTCTTTAAGAAGTGATCTCCGGTCTGTTCGACACTCTGTTTTCGATGGGTGGGGGGCTGCATGATCGCAGCCATGGCGGCGGCTGTAGCTTTTGGGCCAACGGGGACTCTGTGGACGCTTGGAACAGCCGCAGAGCCATGGAAAGGAAAGAGGGGATAGTGTCGTGCGTGCGTGAGCGAGTGCGTGTGAGATAGAGGAGAGTTAGAAGTGGCATGGGTAAAGGGAGCGAGCGACAATATATAGACGTGCCGGTGGGCCGTATGTGGCTCCGTGGATGTAAATGAGTGTGACTGTGCGTGATGAGAAGCTAAATGTGATAAATACTACAGGTACGGGTGTGAGACCGATGTGTGTGTGTGTGAGAGAGAGAGAGGGAGAGAAGTACGTGCGTGTGCGAGAGATTGGATCTTTGCTTTCTGTAATCGGGTTGCTCCGGTCGGTGTGCTGCTGACGCACGGTGGCAGCCTCGATCATCTCGGGCGACGGTGACACATTCCACAGACAAAATCGTCCGCGAATGGAGGGCCGCCGACTACAACGAGCAGCATGGCATTGTGCCAAAAGGGGAGGACGGGGGGAGGGGGCGGGGAAGGATTTGGGCGGAGATACTCGAGGGACTGCCTTGTGCTTTATTTTGACGGAGGTTAGAGGGGGGAGAACCCATTACAACTACAATGGTCCCTCTTTTTTTAGAGTGAAGCGTTCGCTTTCTGTTAAACGCCCGCCACTAAACCCAGATTAACCTGGGTTTCGTGTGGGCTACAGCACGTTTACCACCATTCAGATCGGAATATTGTTGCGATAGTGGGGAGGCATCGGCATGCTGATGAGTACCTTTTTTTAAGTACCACACCATCCATTTTCCTCCTTTCAGATTTCGCAACTGGCAGTCTCGTCAAGTATTCCCTACAAAGCAGATGCGTATAAGATTCTGGCAGAGAATGGTGCATAAGTCGAACTTTAAGTGCGTGACCCCTCCGAAGAAAGGTCCACCACACTAGTTCCAGGCTACTTAGCCCGGGTCTCTGGGTCGCGTCCCCCTCCTTCTCTTGGTCGCCTGGTCTTGTGTCTTGCTGGTCCGTCCAGGCTGGTCGCTTCGCGCATCCCCTTCGTCTTGCAGCACCTCGTCTCCACTCCCTGTGCGGGGTATGCGAGCCATACCCTCCGAACCCGTATTCGGAGGTCGGATCGGGGGGGGTCGACGTCACATTTCGGCAGCATGTCCCAGGCTGCGAGCTCGGGGAAACCCGTGTCGGGAATTTCATCAGGATCACGAGGTGTGGCAGTGTCGTTGTTGCTTATGACGGTGCTGCTGCTCTGTAGAAGAGCGTGGGAACCCGTCGTGGTTACATCCAAATCCACCGGCGCGCATTTTCCCTGAGGACGTAGAACCAGGGTTCTCTTCTAAACTTAGAGGTCCCCCTGTTGGCTATGCGAACGAAAAGCAGCCGAGTCCAGAGCGAGGGCGCCAAAAGTTACCCGCATTAGATACTTTGCCAGCACCTTTCTGCCCAACCCCCCCCCCCCCCCCCCCCCCGTCCCCCCCTCCGAACCACCATGGGGGCAAAAAGAGCCTCCTGGTTTTTTGTCCAGCGCGTGAGCCTGGGCAGAGAATGACGGGGGCGGGCGGTGCAAACCCAACGGGGCCAGCCCGAGAACAAAAGAAAATCATGCAGGGTCAAAGCCTTGTGTCTTTTTTGGTAACGGGGGTTGAGACCCAAAAAAAAAATGGCCACCCATTTTTTCTGGAAAATTTTTGGGTTAAAAAAATTGGAAGAACAAAAAACTGCGGTGATTTTTTTGATGAGGTTGAGCAAAAAGAATATTCAAATTTTTTTTCTTGGGGGCCGACAGCCCCGCAGCAGCGTTTACCAAAAAGACACAAGGTTTTGATCCTGCATGATATGCTGGATCTCCTTTTCGATCTCTCTGATAGCGGGCGATGACGTTTGCTTTTTTTTTTTTTTTTTTTTCGTTTCTTTCGTGGGGGTTTTCTTTTTTTTAAAGGTCGTTCTCTATTGTCCGGGTAGATAGGGGAGGTCTGGCCCACAGGGAGGAGAGCACATTGTCCAACCTGCCAGTGTGTCAGATTTCCATTCTCGCCTCCCTCCCACTACCCCGTTGAAAAGACCTCGGCATGTTTCTTTCGTGTCCTTGGTTTCTGCTTTCTTGATATTTAATACTTTTGTTGTCTGCCCCATGCCAGAAGATGGCTGTTTTTCCGCGCGTAGTGCGTTCGTGTTGTGTGGAGGGGGGCGCCATCGGGGTGTGTGGTATCCCTCTTTGCTGCATGCGCGATTACCTGTGGCTATAGCGACTATGTGCTGCAATTTCAATCTACTTCCAAAGGGTCCATTCTAGGGTGCCAGTCTTCTGGTGGCTTCTGGAGCACGCGTTTTCCTTCTTTTATTGTTTCGTTGGAATTTCTCAAAGCGAGTTGAGAGTGTTCGTTGCTGTTTTATTCAGATTATTTCTCAGAGAGAGCAGGGCTCCAACTTCCGTACAAGATTTGCTTCATGGTTTGGCCCTTTGTTCCTTTTTTCTTCTTTTTTTCCAAGCCATCCTCGGCCGCCATCCGCTCACCGTTTACTGTCAAACGTCTGAGTGAGGGCTGGGGGGTTTGAGTGCATGGATGGTGTCGTTAAAGTTAAGGCTGGAGGTTTCATTCCGGTGTTGAGTAGGATGCGCGCAGGATGGCTACGGGACAGTGGCGGGCACAGTCTGTGTGGTTTTGGTTCGAAAGGTAGAGGAAGGTCTCGAGCGAAGTATCGAAGTACAGCTGGATCGACTACCAGTGTAACCCAACAGGGGGTGTGCACTTGTGGTGCGCACTTGCTTGAATCTGTTTTCTTGATCTATTTGATTCGAAGGTAGAGGAAGGTCTCGAGCGAAGTGTCGAAGTACAGACTACCAGTGTAACCCAACAGGGGGTGTGCACTTGTGGTGTGCACTTGTGGTGTGCACTTGCTTGAATCTGTTTTCTTGATCTAACGGGAGTGAGAATACTACCCTGCCATCGATCGTTTTTTGTTCTTGGCAAATTGCACTTGGTAGACACCAGCTAGCTCAGTGATTGCAGTAAACGGTAAACGTTTACCGTTTATGAACGTTTACGTTTCCCCATTTGGAGGAAACGCGTTTGGTAAGCGTTTACTGGAGTAACTGAGCTAGCTTCGGTGCGCAGTCAGATAGCGTAGACTCTCATCATAGGGGGCCACGTTGGCCGGATAAAGGACTCGTGCAGCACCGCTGCCAGTACTGAAAAAGAATAGGCGTGTGTTTGTTTGTACGTGCCGGGGAGGGATTAGCCTGTTAGTGATTGATAGTGAGTGAATATGATCGTTAAGGCTAATCTTCTCCCAAGCATGCTGCCAGTCCTCTACAAAGAAGGCGTAAAGGACTCGCAAATAGCACCGGCTGGCCCCAGCAACAACGTTGCAGAGTACGAGGGAATGTTGGCAGGGCTGCAGCTTTTGGAAGAGTACCTTCGGAGCGAAACCATCCGCGGTGACTCGGCCCTAATTATTGCGCGGAAAATGGCTTTTCGTGTTTACAAAGCATTGTTATTACGAAAAACAAAACGGGGAGCAAACCTCGATTGCCGCCATCTTCGGCTCGGATTCGACGGCGCACGACGACTGGCCGTCGCGGGGCAGCCAGGTCGCCCACGCGGACACGTGGCGGTGGGCGGCCGCCGCGTTCGGACTCGCGGCGGCGGCGTGGCCCTGCGGCGGCTTGTTGACCGGCGGCGGGACGTGGTTCTGAACCTGCTCGTCGATGTCCTGCTGCAGCTGCTGCGACGCGGGAGAGCCGACGTGCGACGACAGGTCGCCGGCGCTCAGGCCCCCGCCCGACAGTCCCGGCGGCGTCGACGCCCGCTCGTGGTCGGAGGTGTCGGTGTGCGGCATGCCGCCGCATTCCGACAGCTGCTTGCTGTTCTGCGCCTCGGTCAGGCCTCCAGAGTCCGACGACACACGCGACATGTCACCTGCATTCTCCCCCCTCGCGTCGCCCCGCATGCCGCGGGAGTCGGCCGGGTAGTCCGCCGCGTTCTCACCGTTCCCATTGCCCTTCCCTGGCAAGATGCTGAACTTCCCCCCGACCTTGCCGCCGCCGTTCTGGTGGTTCAACGGGTACGGCGGGTAGCCCTGCTGCGCCTGGCGGTGCTGGTGCTGCTGGTGCTGCTGGTGCTGGGAGTGTGGGTGCTGGTGCTGGTGCTGATGCTGGCGGTGCTGCTGCGGATGCTGGTGCTGATGCTGATGCTGGTGGTGCTGCATTTGGTGGTGGGGGTGCTGGTAGTGGTAGGGACCCTGGTGCTGGGCTTGGTACGGAAACGGCGGAACCCCGCGATGGCCCCGGTCGCTCCTGTACACCGCCGGGTTGTGCTTGTTGTACCCCTGCGGCCCGACTTCGGCCGGCGAAAACGGCTGCGGCGCGTCCGGGAACGAGAACGGGATGGCGGAGCTGTTCAGCTTACGGTGCTGCTGCTGCTGCTGCTGCTGCTGGGACCGGAAGACGGCTGGCGGCGGGGGGGGCGGCGGGGGCACCCTGCCCGTGGTGTACCCTCTGCACGTTTCGAAGGTCTGCCCATTCGAGCGGCCGCCTCCCTTGAGCACGGCCGTGTGGGGCGGGGGCCCGAAGAACGACGCCACCGCGCTGCCCCTGCTGACCCTGTGCCCCCCGTGCTGCATCGGCGGCGGCGGCGGCGGCATGCCGCCGGAGAAGCCCTTCCCGCCTTGGCTCCAACCAGGCGGCATCCTGCCCCCGCTGGCGCCGTAGCCGCCTCCCTTCTGCCCGTCCGGGTAGCCGGCGCCGCCCTTCGGCTGCCAGCCGGCCTGGTAGCTACTACCCCCGCGCGACCCTTCGAAGTGCATGTCGGGTCCACCTTTCTGCTGCTGCTGCAGGCCCTTCACACCCCCGTACGCGTTGCTGTACCCGGCGCCGTGGGCGGACGGGGGCGGCGGCATGGGGTGCTGCGGGTACCCCTTCGCCATCCCCGGGGCGGGCCGCTTGTAGGCGGGGACGGATGATCCCTGCTTCGCAGCCGACGCGGCCCCGGGGTGCGTGGGGTAAGGGGCGGCACCCTTGTGGCTCGGGGGCCCGCGGAGGTTGGCGGGCATGGGGTAGTTGTTGCCCGGGGGCGGCATCGGGTATGGGGTGTCGTGCGGCGCCGGGCCGTGCTGCGGCAGCTGCGTGTGGTACGGCGCGTCGGCGGGCGGCATTTGGTACGCGCCGTCGAACTCGTTCGGCGGCGCCGCGCCGCCGGTGCTGTGCATGGGGTGCGACGGGGGGTAGAAAGGCCGCGCGTTTGGGTGGAACCCACTGCCTGGGGCCAGGGTCTTGCCCTGCCGCGCCGGCGGCGACGCCTCGGCGGCCGCCGGGAAGGGGTGGTACGGCGGCGCGGAGTGCGTGTTCCGACGCGGGTGTTCAGAGGTGTACGCGTCGTCGGCGGCGGTGTACGGCCGCCGGTGTGTGTACCGCTGCTGCTCTTCCCTCGCGGGATACGCGCCTTCCGAGCAAGGTGCTCTGGGACCCGGGCTTTGCGTGCTCGCGGGGTTTCCGTGGTGCCCTGCATGCCCGCCTCCGCCGGCGGACGCGCCGCCGGTGCTGCTGAAGAACTGCGGGTCGCTCGACTGGTGCGGGAGGGACCTGCTGCGCTGCGACGACCCGGAAACGCCGTTCGCCGGCGCCGGTTGGTGCTGCTGGGCTTCGTCGTGGGCGTGGTGGTGGGGGTGCTGGGCGGCGGGCGGGTGCTGCTGCGGGTAGAGCTCGTGGGGCGGCGGCGTGGCGTCGAGGTGTTCGTCGCTGCTGCCGGAGTATCCCTCCATGTCCGAGGGGTGCCCAGGGTACTTGGCAGCGGCGTGTCCCGCCTCATACGGAGCATACTCCGCGGGCTCTGGGTACGGGTGGCGGGGATGTGTGTATTGAGGCGCGGGATGGGGCGGGTAAGCCCCCTGAGGCGCGTACGGGTCCGCATAAGGTGCCTGGTAGGAGGAATAGCCCTGGTCGCCGTACACAGGCGCCGGGGCGTCGTACCCCGCGGCCTCCATGGACCCGTACCCGTAGGCGTCCACCGGCGGCATTGACGGATCGGCGCCCATCCCCTCCGCCATCTCCGCGGGCATCGCCTCGTACTGGTACTCCGCGCTGCCGTACGGCGAGTGCTGCTGCAGCTCGTCCTCGCCCCTCCGCCCGGTTTCCCAAGGCGACTGCACTGCAGTCATCTTCGCTCTTTTATCGGGGAGGAGGTGGTCGGGGGAGGGGGAGAAAAAGACTCGGGAAGCGGTTTTTTTTTTTTTTTTCTTAATCTCTCGTTTTATGGTGATGACTTCTCGATGTTGGAATTGCTATTTTTTCTGGTTTTTTTTTTTTTTTTTTTGTTTTTTTTCCCACTTTCTCCGACTGACTGTGTAGAGGTAGATGAGAGATCGCTCTCGTTGGGCGTGTGAGTGAATGGGTCAGTCGAAGAAGGAGGGGACGCGGGAGAAAAAATTACCGAAGAGAAAAAAGGGGGCGAGGGGGGTGCAAAAAAAAAAAAAAAAAACTGGCAAACCGCAGCAAACAATGCTATGCGAGGCGGCTCTGGGTTATCAGCGGGAGAGAATGGGAAAGCTGTCGATGTCCGGAAAATGGATTCCCCACGCGATCAGGCGAGGCTTTTTTTCGAAGACACGGCTCAAAGAGAGAGAAAGAGTGTGTGTGAAGTGGGAGAACTGCAAGACACTGTGAAGGGACTGCCCGCCGTAGTGCCTCGCCGTGTACAGAGGGAGAAACGAAGCTTTTCTTTTTTTATTTGTTTGCAGAACTCCCTGATGCTCTCGATTGCTCGTCCAGGTACCGGCGGAGAGCCGTCCTCTGTACGAAAGAACGAGGAGCAGTACTGGTGAAAGAGAGAGAAGTAGAGAGAGGGAGAGCAAGATAACTTCTTCTGGTTTCTTTCGTGTGTTCGGCGGTTACTTGATGACGGGGTGTTGAGGGAAGGGGGAGAAGTAGGTGCTTCCTAGAATGGTGCAAGGTGGTGCGATAACACGAAATCGGTGGCATCGGTAGAAGACCGTGCTAGAATCCGTTGCGAATACAATCCGGCTCCAAAGACTTCCACGAGACCACCCAGCAGAAAAGCCAGGCTCCCGGAAAACCAGGACCGATGAATTGGGCTTTTCATCCGGTGTGGCTGCTTGTCAGGCGAGGCTGCTTATCTTGCACTGCTGTTCATCTGGCACGGCTGCTCATCTGATATGGTTGCTTCTCCGACATGGCTGCTTATCTGGTAGGTAGGGATGTTCATCTGACATCGCTGCGTATCTGGTAGGTAGGAATGTTCATCTGACATGGCTGCTTATCTGGTAGGCAGGGATGTTC
The DNA here is from genome assembly GCA_030068145.1 of Diplonema papillatum. Lineage (NCBI taxonomy): Eukaryota > Euglenozoa > Diplonemea > Diplonemida > Diplonemidae > Diplonema > Diplonema papillatum. The sequence goes on along the minus strand of JAPJBO010000441.1, from coordinate 54,341 downwards.
ATCTGACATGGCTGCTTATCTGGTAGGTAGGGATGTTCATCTGACATGTGCTTATCTGGTAGGTAGGGATGTTCATCTGACATGGCTGCTTATCTGGTAGGTAGGGATGTTCATCTGACATGGCTGCTTATCTGGTAGGTAGGGATGTTGGCTGCTTATCTGGTAGGTAGGGATGTTCATCTGACACGGCTGCTTATCTGGTAGGTAGGGATGTTCATCTGACATGGCTGCTTATCTGGCAGGACTGTTGCTGGCACGGCTGCTCTGACATAGCTGCACGCTCGTGTTGCTAATGTTGCTACGGCTGTTGATGTTGCCACTGTGGCACCTGTAGATTAGATTGCTGCGGTTGTTGCTGTTGTCACGGTGGCTCCTGTAGATTAGATTGCTACGGTTCCTCCTGTTGTACTGCTGCGTGTTGCTCCCATGCTTCCGCTGCTGATCTTTTTGATCCTGTTGATTCCAGGGTTTCACGACGCTGTCAGGGCCGTATCAACGTTGTCTAGAAGACTTATGTCGGCATCGGCCGCTAAAAGGACTTTCACGACGCTGTCGTGGCCATTCGCGCTTGCCGAAATGTGAGCACTGGAACCGGAGGTGTCTACACAACCGCCGAGAGGGCCTTCAAGACGCTGTCGTGGCCATTCTCGCTTGCCGGCAGAGAGCAGTGTAACCGAAGGTGTCTACACAGTTCACGTCAGCATCAGCTTCCAACAGGGCTTTAACGACGCTGTCATGGCACTGACGACTGTGGTTCCACTGCTCTCACTTTGGCAAGTAAGGATGGCCACGAAAACGTCGTGAAAGACTTGTGGGCGGCCGGTGCTGACGTGAACTATGTAGACACCTCCGGTTCCACTGCTCTATTTTTGGCAAGCGAGAACGGCCACGATAGCGTCGTGAAAGCCCTCTTGGAAGCTGGCACCTTCGGTTACACTGCTCTCTTGTCGGCAAAGCGAGAATGGCTATGGCAGCGTCGTGAAGGCCCTCTCGGCGGTTGTGGAGACACCTCCGGTTCCAGTGCTCACATTTCGGCGAGCGCGAATGCGTCGTGGAATTGCGTCTGTCGTTTTTGTCGCTGTTGGGTAATGCGCGGCCACTGACTGCAGAGGTACTGCTGACTAGCTGACTAGCTCTACAGACACCAGACACCGGTGGGCATTGCCACAGATGGCAGATGGCAAGGTCGCTTGGTCACTTTCCACCCGGTAATGCTGCAGCTGGTGCCGCCTTGTGTGCACTCACGCACGTGTACAGCTTCTCTTTGTGGAGCGTAGTGGCATTGCATACCCCTTACCGCCGTATGGCTAGCACTTCCATCTATGGTCCCCGGACCGCTAGGCGTAAGCGGTGCCAAAAAGATGGCGAGCGGAAGAGGAAAAGGGGAGCAGCACCACGCCTCTTTTGCAAATGCGCCTCTCATAAAGAGGAGCCCCCATTTGAGGGGACGAGACCTCGGGCAAGGGGGACGGCCGGGAACCGGCGGGGGACCTACGGATTAAGATACCGAAACGGAAAGACGGAAAAGCCGGACGAAGCGGTACCCCTGAAAACCCCGTATTGAGCCGGTCCATCCCCTCCTGATAGACCGTGATAGACCGAAGAATACAGCACCGGGCAATTCGATGCAGCTCTTGGGACTAGGGATGGGCCTGATAGACCGTGGTGGACCGTCATTCACTATGATAAACAGCGGCAGGAACTTCGATGCAGTTTCAAGAGATAGGGACGGACCGGCTCACGCAGTGCGTAGTTCGTGCGTGAGCCCCTCCGAAGAAAGGTCCATCACACTAGTTCCTAGTCCGCGCGGGGTTTGTGAAACGGCGAGGGCTACATTTGACAAGTGTACGCACTTTTTCGCCGCAGTGGCAAGTGTATAAGCCCTCTGTCATGGACCGTTTAGACACTCAGCTAGCCACCAGCTGCATATGGAGCCCCATATGAATATGTAGCCCCACCCCGTATTGCGGAGTTCCTGCATAGGTTGTGCGTATAAGTCGATCTTTGAGTGCGTGAGCCCCTCCGAAGAAATGCGTAGTTTTGTTTTATTCTTTTACTTGTTAGTTGTCGACAACTTGTTTTGTGTTGAGGTGTCATTCAGATGTAAATCTAAAGCCGCCCACGTCAAATTTTGTTAAGCAGCGGCTGCCAAAACTTGCCGTGACACCTATGATCAAGGTAAGTAGGAAAGGAGAAAGGTCCATCACACTAGTTCCTAGTCCGCGCGGGGTTTGTGAAACGGCGAGGGCTACATTGGACAAGTGTACGCACTTTTTCGCCGCAGTGGCAAGTGTATAAGCCCTCTGTCATGGACCGTTTAGACACTCAGCTAGCCACCAGCTGCATATGGAGCCCCATATGAATATGTAGCCCCACCCCGTATTGCGGAGTTCCTGCATAGGTTGTGCGTATAAGTCGATCTTTGAGTGCGTGAGCCCCTCCGAAGAAAGGTCCATCACACTTGCGCAATTTGTGCGGAGTTCTTGCGCACAACGCTACTTCGGTTTTCGGGGGCACCACGGGGTGCACGGTTTGTACTTTTGGGCAAGCGTTTTTTTTTTTTTTTTTTCGGCGACTCGAAACTGAATCGAGGGCTGGCTTAAAAAAAGTGTGTCCGAGCGAGCGCTCATCGTATCCTACACGAAGCATCGTCAGTTCCTCTACGGCGACAGATAGCTGTGGACGCTGGCCAGCGCATCCGATAAGGATTGTGCAACAACTCACCAACTGCTGTCGGTTCGGCTTGAAGCGCTTACCAACCACTTCTTCCCTGTTAACCCCAGGTTCACAGGGAATCAGGGCATGCTCGCAAGAGCACTCCCGAGTACCGCAGGCCGCCCCTTTTGCGGAGTTGCGGCGATCACTCTTGCTACAGGGCAATAGCCTTGAGGGTGCGAATCTCGCTCGGGCGCTGGACCCCGACAACAAGGATCTGACGCAAAACCGCAACAGAGGGGTGGGGGCAGCAGTGCACGAGTGCCTCGGTTGTAATTGCTGTTTCACGGGGGAGGTTGCGGGAGTGAGCCACGGTGCACTAGTCTGCCATTTACTAGTCACGTACTACTGATCTTGCTAGTCATAAGTCGTACTAGTCATATGACTACTGTCTCTATTCTAACTACTGCAGTAGTGAGCACTTTTCAGTAGTAATATGACTAGTCATTACGCTGTTTTTCAAATGACTAGTGCACCGTGAGTGATGTCACACGTCCACGTTCGCGACGTTCGCTCTGGTGCTAGGACTTTTGCCCCGAGGGCGACTATCAAGCCGCAAAGGCACCCGGTTCGAAGTCAAAGGGTGCGGGCCTTCACCGTGGTGGAGCCAGGCTAGATTCGGGGTGGCTCCCTGGGAGGGACAGGGACGGGGGTGGCCACACCTTAGTCTCAGGGCCTCTCCCCACCCATCTGTATGTGTTCTCCTGGTCATCGCCACCGCGCTGACCTTTCCCGAGAACACACATCAAAACAAGACAAAGCCCGCTTCGTACTGACAGTTTGCATCCTTCTTAACACCACTCGAATCGAGGTTGGAAAAGGGGTAGTCACACGAACACAAGCAGGCTCACCGCTCGAACGCCCCCTACTTGTTTGTATCTCCCCCTTCCCCTTCTGTTGTGATGCGCCGTTTTCGCGGTCTATTCACCCTCCATCACGCACTGGCCAGATGCTCGTCTGTTTGTTTCCTTGCGCAAGAAGAAATGTTTCGATGGGTTCCTTTGTTTGTCTTTCCCTTCTTTTGCTGTTCTGCGACTGAAGCCTGAGCCGCAGCAACCTGAGCAACGACAGCAACAACCAAAGACAACGTAACCTCAGGACAGGATGTAGGATTCCACACACACACACACACACACACACACACACACACACACACACACACACACACACACACACACACACACACACACACACACACACACACACACACACACACACACACACACACACACACACACACACACACACACACACACACACACACACACACACACACACACACACACACACACACACACACACACACACACACACACACACACACACACACACACACACACACACACACAGTGGGCTATACTCCGCTTCAGGGGTTACCCGAAATTGAATTCCAACACACACACACACACACACACACACACAGATCCATCGACGAACAAGTGCCGGGCAATGCTGAAAGGCATCTGTTTCCACAGATCGGCAATCAGGCAATCCACTGCATGTGCCCTGTTTGGACGGGGTCGGCCTCCTCTCCTCGGAGGATTGTTTTTAATCACAAAGGAAAACTAGCCTTTGGCATTGAGCAACACCCTCCCCGATACAGCGCGCCGGCAGTCCTACTGCAGGGAAAGCAAAGCGGCACGTGTTCGGCGGTGCTGCAGAGCCACGGGTCAGTGGCACTGGGCCTACGACGAGAACGCGCCTCCGACCTTCAGCATCACAGTGAAGATGCCGCCGACGAGGCAAAACGTCCTGAGCGTCTCGACTTGCTTCAGGCGCTGCTCTTGCGAGATTGCCTGGGCTTCGGCTTCTTTGGCTTGCTGCGCCGAGATCTGTGTTTGAAAGTTCGCTTGAGACTCCAAACCCGGAAAGCTTTCGGGTGCCCTTCGGCAAAAGGTTGGCGCTATCTCGTGGACAGTTATAAGCAGAACCCGCGAGCGGGGTGAATTAAGAAAAGAAATCTGGGACACCCGCCCCAGGGTGTCACAGGCTTTACCCGGTCGGTCATTTACCCGTTCCAGCGTTGGCTCAGTTCAACGTTACTCCAAACACGGTAAGTCGATGTTTGGGTGTGTAACCCCCTCCGGTGAAAGGGCCCGGCTGCTTAGCCCGAGTCTCTGGGTGCCGTTCTTTGCAGCCGTTTCGCTGTCATTTGATTGCCGCGGTGCACACGACATGACTCGTTTGGCCAGTCTTAGCGTTTATTGTGGTTTGGGGGTTCGGTGTGCCACGGTCGACCATTGAGGCTGGGAGTCGGGAGTGAAAGGGATGTAGACATATTTACACACTTTAACTACGGCTAGCCTAGTTTGTGATGAATGCGACCGACACCAAAACGAAATCCGCTATGGATATGACTTGGACCACATCAAATATGACCGCATTTGCAAGGAATGCGAACGAAGCAGCGAATCCTCGCTGCTATTTCAGTGAATCACGGGTGGTGCGGTAACCGTGCCCAGCGGGAGTTATTTGCAGGACCGGAAAACCTTGTTCTCCGCACAAAGGAAAAAGGGGGGCAGAAAAGACAGTTGCTTCGTTTTGTTTGTGCGTGCCTGTTGATCGTGTTCCCACTTGTAATTGCCCTGAGTCATTTTCAGGAGGACCACAGGGCAACCCGCAAGGTTGGTAGTAGTACAACAAAGAATACTCGACGTAGCTGCTTCGACTCCGAATGGAAGGGAGGAAATATAGAGGTGAGGGGCACATACAATACTACAAACACAAACTGATTTGTTCTTCGCTAACACCGCCTTGTGTTGTTTTCTCACTCAGGACTTTGACCTGTTGTGTCTGTGTGATTTGTCGTGCAGGGGTAGACCCGCATGACCTCACGTCCGTTCAACACGTTCGGTAGCACTTGGGATCCCTTCTGTTCTTTGTCGGGCAGCATCGTCGAGCATTTCCTTTCAAGCTGGCGCTTATGTAAAAAACGAAACTCACACGGTGAGGTCCAGCCTCAGAAGCTGGAGTTAAGAAGGTCTGCCGAAGTCACACCCGAAAAGCGGGTGTGACACCCGCTTTTTAACTCCAGCATCTGAGGCTGGACTTCACCGTGCAAGTATTGCAATGGTGTCGCCCCCTGCTCCAGACCAACACGCCCCCTGTCCAAGACAAGGTTGCCTTGAGGAGTGCACGTCGCTCTCTAAAAGAAAGGTTCTCCCGGCACACCTCGAGATCCAGCTTCGCTTTTTCCAGCTCCATTTCGGCCTGGAGGGTCTTGTTGTTCGACTCGAGGGATATTGCTTCAGAGGTTCGTCGGGCGACCTGTGGTGTTGTTTAGCTTTCAGAGTGGAAGTTCACTTCCCGGAATTGGATTAATGTTGACCCGGGTAAAGGGGGGGGGGGTCGAATAATAACACTGTGTTATTAGCGTTATTCGTGGATTAGAAGGTCGGTATTTTAAAGTCTCCGGTTGAGTTATTATTCGATTTGTCGAATATAATAAAAGTGCCGTAGCCGAACAGTAGCAGGATCAAATAGCGGTAGTGTTTTTAGACACCACCAGACGCGTGTCAAACAACTGTTATTATTCGACCCCCCCCCCCTCCTTTAGAACCTGGGACACCCCAAAAAATGGGGCTGGGTGTCCCAGGTTTTCGGCATTTCTTTTTTCGGGGGTTGCGACTTTGCGTACTACATCACGACCCTGGTGCTTGCCCGCGCCTTCGGGGGCTCAATACTCAGCTCGACCCCTAGATGCCGCTGTCGCAGGAGGCTCCAGGACCACCACTGGTGAAGTCACGCAGGTGACTACTGCCGCAATTCTGACCCATCGCCCTCATAGCTTTACAGCTCAAAACAGATGGCGGTTGCTGTGATGGTCATGACTAATTGGAGGGATAAGCATTGCTGAAAGACAGGCGCTTCGTTTAGTTTGTGCGTGCCGGTTGATCGGTTCCCCGCTTGTACTTACACTGTTGAGCCGGCCCATCCCCTCTTGATAGACCGTGATAGACCGAAGAATACAGCGCCGGGCAATTCGATGCAGCTCTAGGGGATAGGGATGGACCTGAGAGACCGTGTGATAAACAGCGGCAGGCACTTCGATGCAGTTTCAAGAGATAGGGACGGGCTCAGCTGTGTCATTTTCGGGTTAGGAACTCTGGTCAACCCCCAAAACACACGCTGCCTACGTCGTTTTGGCCTGCACAATACATTGAAGGGCGACCCGCAAGATTGTTAGTACTACATAAGACCACCCTCGTCTCCTGGCAGAAAGCGAACCTCGGTTGCAGCGTCCCGCTTGGCCGCCTCGAGCTCCTTCTTCTGCAGGCGCAGCTGCTGGTTGCGGTGGTCCTGCTCAGCGGCCTCCGCTTTTTGGGGCGGTGTGCTGCGAGTCGAGCACGTACACGACCGCAAGGGTGACCGCCGAGCCCCAGCTGGGCGCCACAGCAGCTCGTTGCTGCCGGAGGCATCGTGCAAGAACTCGGACCCAAAAACTTGGACCCAAAAACTTGGACCCAAAAAACTTGGACCCAAAAACTTGGACCCAAAAAACTTGGACCCAAAACCCCTGGACCCAAAAACTTGGACCAAAAAACTTGGACTCAAAACACCCAAAAAACTCGAACAACTTGAACCCATGACTACGTGGAGGAGATAGGCATTTTTGTTTGTACTGGCGGCTTTTCACCTGATTTGGTGAGTTGCTTCTAGTACGCTGACAACTACTCATTTTTAGTCCAACGATGCATTGTTAACACAAAAAAAAAGACCCGCGTACCTCGATTTCAGCGTCCCGCTTGGCCTCCTCGAGCTCCTTCTGCAGGCGCAGCTGCTGGTTGCGGTGGTCCTGCTCAGCCTTCAGCTTCGCGGCCTGCTGGTCCGCGGCCAAGCGCTGGGCCTCCGCTTTTTGGGCGGTGTGCTGCGAGTCGAGCACGTACACGACCGCGAGGGCGACGGCACCGAGCCCCAGCTGGGCGCAGCGCCACAGCAGCTCATTGCTGCCGGAGGCGTCGTGCGCACGGTGGGCGCGGAGCTCGGATTCTTCGGTCTGCGCCTTGTGCAGCTCCCAGTCGTGGTCCCTCTGCTTCTGCCGCTCTTCGGCGCGCTTGGCCTCCATCTCGGCCTCGTGCTGCTGCTGCATTTTGATGTCCTCGTTCGGGCCGAGGTCCAGCGCCGCCTTGTTCTCCTTCATCCGCTCCGCCGCGGCGCTCGCCTTCATCGCCTCTACCTCCAGCGAGTGCTTGTGCCTGATTTCCTCGATCTGGAGGGTCTCGTCGGTCTCCTTCTGCCGCGTCTCCTCCTCCCTGGCCAGTCGTTCGAGCAGGTGCCGGTGCTCGATGCTCCGCTTCGCTTCGTCCCTCTTCAGCGTCAGCCGCTTCTCCCGCTCGGCGACCGCGCGCCACTTCTGATACCGCCACTTCGACCGTGCCATCTCCAGCGCTGCTTCGGTCTCCTTCTCCAGCTCTTCCATGCGCCGTGCGTGCGCCGCCGCCTCGGCCTGTGTTGTGTACACGTAGTTGGCATGCGCGCAATTACTTCCACGCAAATCGTGGGGGTGAAGTGGAACACTTAGCTTCGTGTTTGACGCAGGGTTGTCTTCATTGGGAGGCGAAAATCGTAGTGCAGTGTTGTGACAGAGTCCTGCTTCTCGTGTATGCTTGCATCAAGTCTTCTTCGAGGGAACGCAGTGTTTTTCGTTTTTTTTTTTTTTTTTCGAGGTAAAGACCAGAGATTTATATAGCTTTTCCTCCTCTGCAGAAAAGTCCTTTTCGCCCTCGGGGTCCTGTGGTGGATCCAAAATTAATTAGAATTGGTAGTCAAGAGGCAAGCACTACCAGGCCAGCCCAGGCTAACCCACCCAACCTCAGTGTTGGAACAAGAATCAGACGAAATGGTTAAGCTAATTTGTAAGAGAGGGGGGTCTGGGGGGCAGCGCCCCCCAGCGCACGGTACGGTACAGCGAAGAATTTCCGCACCGGTCAACTTCTAGTATTGAATCCAAATTCAGTTAGAACCGGTAGTCAACGTCTGATGCCGAACCCCAAATCTAATTAGAATCGGTACTCAACGTCCAATTTCCGATTCCAAATTTAAATAGAATTGGTAGTCAACGTTCAGGGTTGGCTCCAAATTTAATTAAAATTGGTAGGCAACGTCTGATGCCAAATCCAAAAATTAATTAGAATTGATAGGCAACGTCCAGTTTCGGATCCCAAATTTAACTACAATTGGTAGTCAACGTCCAGTTTCGGATTCCAAATTTAATTACAATCGGTAGTCAACGTCTGATGCCAAATCCAAAATTTAATTAGAATTGGTAGTCAACTTCCAATTTCGGATTCCAAATTTAATTACAATCGGTAGTCAACGTCTGATGTCGTATCCAAATTTAATTAGAAGTGGTAGTCAACGTCCAATTTCCGATTCTGAATTTAAATAGAATTGGTAGTCAACGTCTAATGTCGGATCCCAAATTTAATTAGAAGTGGCAGTGAACGTCTATTGTCGGATCCAAAATTAATTAGAATTGGTAGTCAACATCCAATTTCCGATCTCAAATTTAATTAGAATTGGTAGTCAACGTTCAATTTTGAATCCAAATTTAATTAGAATTGGTAGTCAACGTCCAATTTCCGATCCAAATTTAATTAGAATTGGTAGTCAACATCCAATTTCCGATCTCAAATTTAATTAGAATTGGTAGTCAACGTTCAATTTTGAATCCAAATTTAATTAGAATTGGTAGTCAACGTCCAATTTCCGATCCCAAATTTAATTAGAATTGGTAGTCAACATCCAATTTCCGATCTCAAATTTAATTAGAATTGGTAGTCAACGTTCAATTTTGAATCCAAATTTAATTAGAATTGGTAGTCAACGTTCAATTTCCGATCCCAAATTTAATTAGACTTGGTAGTCAACGTCTCGCCTCCCACCACCCCCTTTGGCCCTCCGCCCCTGGCCCTCCTGCCTCCTCTTTCCCCGCCTCCGTTTTACTCTTCCTGCCCCCATGGCTTCGCCATGGCTTTCGCCATGACTTCGCCATGGCTTCGTCCCTCACCCCCGCTGATCCCGACCCCCAGCCCAAAATTAAGGCAATTTTTTTTTTTTTTCGCGCTCGGGGTGGCCCCGAGCCCCAGACCCATATATAAATCACTGGTAAAGACAGGGCCTTATATATAAAAATTCCTCCCACGTAACTGTCCATAAGTTGCTCGGAGTTACTAAAAATCCCAGTTGCGGCACAACTGCACGTTTATGTATCCGACAGGGTGCACCTCTTTGGTTGTCACTACTCCATCACAGAGACTGTCCTTCGGAAGCAAAAGAGCCATGCGAAGAAGGCGAGGGTTGGGGTACTGTAGCAGTGTGCCGGGATCATTCAAGAACACTTGGCAATAATCTGCAACAGCAGGGCGGACAGCCGCGGTCTTCGCTTTCTTGGCAACACGTCATGAAACAATACACAAGCCAGAAATACCAGCGCCGCAGGCGCGGAAATTTTTTGCAAGCTATTGGGCCAGTCGCAGGTTCCAAAATTGAGGCTGTACGTTGCTTCAACGATGATCCAAAGGTGCAGGAACCGGTGCTGTGTACTGCTAGTGTGACTGCTGTACTGTAGCACTACTACTGGGCCCCTCAGCCGGGGCATTCTGTGCTTTTTGTGTTTCCGACGATCCCGAATGGACGTACAGATTGGTGTCTTTCGACCTTTTGTATGCTTGTGTGGTGCGTTTGACACGTCTGCGCTGCCAGTAACTGCCAGTAACAGCCAGTAACCGTCGGGTAGACTGCCATGGTACAGTGGGATTTCTGAAAAAAAAACATTTTGTGTACTTGGCAATTTTTGGCCCAGAACTCGAAAATTTTGCCCACACTCAAACACCACCACATGATACTTTGAAGTTTTATTTGAGGTGCCAAACCCATTTTCTGGACATTTTTGCGTTTATTTTTGACTCAAATGTCAAAGGTTTCCCGTAACAGGTGGACTACGAATCGCCTTCCTTCCCCCACACAGTGTGGTGGCGCGTTTGGCGTGGCGCGGTGCGGCGCGTTTGGCGCACCCTGTAGCCCCAAGGAAATTTAGGTTCCCACGTGGGCAAAAGTGTGCCTCGGCGGAATTGATACCCAGCCTGGGTCATTTTTCAATGGGCAAACAGTGGACTCTGGTTTTGGCAAAGTGTGGTGATATTTTCCCGCTGGTCTACGTGGCAATTTTTTTCCGACGACTTTTTGCTCGCTCGTTTCTCGGGTGAAGAGAACGGTGCCAAATAGACCCGGAAACGTAGGCGGATTATTGTGGTTCGTCGGCATTTCATTGCTGCAGCGTACATTACACCCGCATTGCACCCGTCAAAACCGGTCCAAAAAGGCTGCTTGCAGGGATCGATCCCCTGGAAAAAGCTTGGTTTTCACTGGCCCTGGAAGGACAGGGGGTGTGGGAGGGCACCAGAATAGGCACCCTCTGAGAACAGGTTTTCTGGAAGATTTCGTCATCTTTCTTCTCACCGGATCAAAAACTTGTCGGAACGCACGCCGGTCGCCGAGAAAATGGACGAATGATGATCCCAAAGTGAAGAAGTAGCCAATTCCTGGTGAAAACACTGAGGGCGCGCCAATCGCGCCAAACGCGCCATACAGGGTTTTCTGGTGCGGCCTGGTGCGGCTGGCGCAGGCGCCACACTGCCCCGCCCGCGTTACTACGGGGGGAAGGGAGTGAACCGTTCTAATACCCGACATCTCCACGGCGTCAGATGTTGACTGTCTCCGGAGCGTCGTTCATCGGGTTGCCGCCGGAAGTTACTACGAGCCTGTGCAGTACTGCCCGCCCGATGAGGAGGTAGCAAGTGTGACGAGAAATCACTTGGACCGTCTGTTTTGGAAGGGATGCGCGGGAAGATGAAGAAGGTTCTTCAAATCATCCAAACGCGGGACGAGCTCATTCGACAAAGGTCTGCTGCAAAGAACGAGAGTTGCCTTCGGTTCCACCGTTGCCGAATCTGATTGTCAGTGCGCCTAGGTCGAGAAAGACTGTTATGGAACAAGTCCAAGCAGGAGGACCTGGTGGCTGGCAGAAAGAGGAAACGAGAAGGCCTGCTCGCATCGATTCGCTCCGATTCGACTGCACGAAGGAGTGGCCTGCGCTGCCGTGGGCCCGATCGCGCCATTCACGCGGTACCATGGGATTGTCCCAATGACTCCTATCCCAATGGTTCTTTGCCAGCAGAGAAGAAGGCTGTGGGGTGAGGTGCGGACTGGAACGTCCCTCCTCCCGTTTACACTGGCCACACGCGCGGAAGCGCAGCTGGTGAAACAACGTCCTCCTTCAACCAGCTTGCGAGCTCCTTTTCCACCACACCTTGCTCAAGGACACGCCTCCGCGAACCGCCGCGAATCCCAGCGTCGTTTAGACGCTGTGGGAGCTTTTCCGGAAGCTGCTGGGAAGATTCACTGGGAGTGCCACCGCTTGCTGCTTCGTCGGGTACCTTTTTAAACCTTCCTTTGTTCCATTATGCAGCAAGAATTGCGGAATACATCACACTCGCCACGGTCATCTTTTCTGGCAACTCGGTGTCCATAGGGCTGAAGCAAGCCGGCTGATCGCGCTACGAACTTGGCTGACATCCAGCTTGTCGGATGATCCAACGCCCAACTTCACAAAGGTACACGACGGTCTGGAAGTGCTCCGAGGAGGCATGAACTTCCCAAGTCATTGCAACTCTGAAGAGGTTGTCGAGAACTTCGTCAAGATGGTGACGAAGACTGGTGGATGAGGATGAGTGCAAGACAGATGGTACGTTCAGCGAAATGTGCGCCTGTTTTTCGAGGAGCGCTTTTTTCAGAGCTTTTCGCGCGGGCAGATGCTACCACGAGGGAAAAAAAACGAGAGTATTTTGTTGCCCCTCCTCCCTTCCAAACTCAGAAAACCCGAAACCTGGAGAAAACATTGTCGAACAAAAATGAAAAAAAATCTGGGTGGAGGTCAGATTTTGCTAAGTACACCCAGCGTTTAAATCACGTACACCCCTGCTCTGCGCTGCCAGTAACTGCCAGTAACAGCCAGTAACCGCCAGGTAGACTGCCATGGGACATAAGCTAAAATCAAACGCACCATTGTGGAGTTCTTTTGAGTTTTTTTTTTTTTTTTAGCCACATGCAATGTGTGAGGAAACTGAACCGCTCAAGTAGGACCTTCTGATCATGATCATTTGCCAAATTTGCCACCTGAAACCACGTCCAGGATTTGGGCTCAGGGTAGTGCGGTCAACGAAAACTCTAGTTTCCCTTTCTACTTTCTCCTACTCTCGCGGTGTACGGTTTTCGTTGCTCGGACTTGGTCCGAGCACCAGACCCATATATAAGCCACTGGGTAAAGATCGTAGCTCTGTGTCTGGAAGAATCATTTTCACTCGTGCAATGCGTGACGTTAGCATCAAGTCTTCTTCACGGGAAACCTTCTAGTTCAATGTGTTTGGCAGAATCTTGCCTCTTCCGTGGAATTGCTTCGTTTCACTGCACGGGGTAAAGGGGTATGTCGACAAGTCAATGCCCCCCAACTCCACGGCCACATCTAGTGTATTTTAGAGTTTAGAATTTAAAGTTCGCTTGAAATTCCGGGGGTTTAGGGTCTCCGTGTGACCGTTCATGAATGGGTTCTCTTAGAGCAAGAAAGGGCTACATGTATATTTGGTGCACGCTTTCGTTCTGGTTCATGGCTAGCCACTGGGACTGTTTGTGACCGACACATTTTATCAGTGGAACCCGAGTATCGTATGGTACGATGCCAAAAGGGGGGGGGGGGGGGTTTGGGCGGAAAAATCCCCGCATAGTTCACCAGGGTCTGACGGGTACTGAGGCCCCATACCCTTCCTAAAACATCATTCTGCGTTCAAATACGCCCTCAGAAGCCTCCGGAGAGCCTTCTATGATGTCCCAAATGCGATTTTGTGGGTTTTTAGGGGGTCCCCCCGCCTGCTGGCCGTAAACCACCATAGAAGACACATACGCAACCTGATGCTGGGTCGCTTCTCTGTGCAAGATCCCAGCCCAAACACACGTTTTCGGCGTTCTCTAGCACTCTCCAGGTGCATTCGACCCTCGGGCTTCGTGGTTTCTTTCACTCACAGGTGTTCCGGGACGTGCAAAGATAAGGAGAATGGCCCCCTGCATTGGGGACAGACCGAACTACGCCCTGCCTGTCTATACAGGCTTTGGGGTCAACCTGCACTGGCTTTGGCGCCACATCCACCGTTTCGGGCTTCGTTTGTGCTGCTTTGGAGTCCATTAAGAACTCTGGTCTGATTTGCGGGACGCTTTCCTCGGTTTTGGCGCCCACTTTCACTGTTCTAAGGCCTGTTCAGGCTTCTACCTGCATCATGTTATGCTATTCTGGTGATTCTGCAAGGCTTGGTGAACGAAGTAGGACAAGCGTTAAGTAACAGGCGATCATCAGCCGTTCTCAAGCGGTTGACTACGACGCGTTCACTTCATGATTTTGAAGCAGGCTTCACCGCTTTCAGGGCAGGCTTTCAGAGCTTTCCTGGCAATGTCTTCCCTTCTGGCATCTTTCTCACCCATGGCTGCAAAGTGCTTCTCGCTGGATGTCTTTGCACAGGCGGCACATGACCCGAGGGATGTGTGGCAAGCTCCTGTGCAGTGAGCTTGGTCAGACAAACTGTGTGGCGCACACACCTGCCATGGTCGGCAGTATCACCTGGGCCACAGTTTGAGTCCTGTTCCGAGACCCGCTCACGGTGAAGTGGCGCCTACTGGGTCGCTTCCTCTCCAGCTTCGGCGCAAAGTCTTCACCACTGGATGCACTTTGAACGGTGAAGTGGGCACCAAAACCGAGCAAAGCGTCCCGCAAATCAGACTAGAGTTCTTAGTGGATCCCAAAGCAGCACAAACGAGACCAAAACGGTGCACATGGCGCCAAGGCGGCGCAATTCGACCCCAAAGCCTGTATAGACAGGCAGGGCGTGGTACGGTCTGTAGGGTCCATTCGCCTTGTTTTTGCACACCCCGGAACACCTGTAAGCGAGATAATTTATGAAGTCCGAGGGTCGAATGCACCTGGAGAATGATAGAGAACGCCGAAAACGTGTGTTTAGGCCGAGATTTTGCTCCGAGGAGCGACCCAGCATCAGGTTGCATATGTGTCTTCTATGGCGGTTTACGGCCAGCAGACGGGGGGACCCCCTAAAAACCCACAAAAATTGCATTTGGGACATCATAGAAGGCTCTCCGGAGGCTTCTGAGGGCGTATTTGAACGCAGAATGATGTTTTAGGAAGGGTATGGGGCCTCAGTACCCGTCAGACCCTGGTGAACTATGCGGGGATTTTTCCGCCCAAACCCCCCACCCCCCCTTTTGGCATCGACTCGTATGATAAGCTAAACTAAGTGCTGGAGTTAGAAAAGCAGCATCGTGTGATATCAGCCCTTGACTGCATCACTACGAGGTCGGCTTTCAGCCTGTAGCTATGACTCTGAAAGGCTGCACAGGAGGGCCGGCTACAAAGATGGACAATAACTGCTACCAGCGCGATCCTGGAAGGGGGGACCGTTGTTATTGGTGCTGGTTTTGAGGGATAAGGAAAAGGTAAGAAATCTTTTTGCGGTGGCCTCCGCTGGTCTGGTAGTTTGTGCTACCTCCATTATTTCACACTCGTTCTCTTCTCTACTCACTACTGTACGTACTCTTTCACTCTCTTTGGCTAGCCGAAAAAGACTCCGACTGTTGAGCATTGAATTCTTTTGAGTACATGAACCACATGGATTAGCATGTTGAGCAGCGGTTGCCATGTAGCCCGGATCGGTCTAAGTCAACACTGTTACTTTCATGGGATGTTCCTGGAAAGGGGGGAAAATCTTAGCTTCGTGTTCAGGCGCTACTTGCCTCTCATGTGTTTGATGCTAGCATCAAGTCTTCTTCGCGGAATGGGGGGAAAATGTTTCTTGGGTTTGAAGAGCACGTGGTGCTTGCACCACTGAGGCCAGGTTATTTAACCGCGGATTTAGTGAAGGATTGTTCAGGAAACGGTCGCGAGCGAAACGCGACCAGGTAACGACCATTTCACTGTCTTCTTTGTTTTGTGATGCGAACATCACGAGGTGCTGTCCGAAGACACCGCCCACGTGAGCACTGTCAAGCAGCGGTTGCCAGATACTCCCGTAGCACCTATTCAGGGGGGGGGTCGAAACGCAACGCAGCATACCTCTTCTTGGTCGATGCGCTTCTGCTTCATCTGCTCGAGGGTGTTCTTGCTCCTTGTGTGCGCGAGCTCGACGTCGGCCTTTGCTTGCTCGCGGACTCGTTCGATCTGTTTTGCCGAGAAAGGTAGTTAAGGTGAAAGGTAGTTAAGGTGAAAGGTAGTTAAGGTGAAAGGTAGTTAAGGTGAAAGGTAGTTAAGGTGAAAGGTAGTTAAGGTGAAAGGTAGTTAAGGTGAAAGGTAGTTAAGGTGAAAGGTAGTTAAGGTGAAAGGTAGTTAAGGTGAAGGTGAATTTCCCTTATATCCCACCACTTCAAATTTTGTTCCCTTATATCCCAATGGGATTACCTTGGGCAATTGGGATATAAGGGAACAAAATTTGTTGGTTGGGATATAAGGGAACAAAATTTGTTGTCCCATTGGGATATAAGGGAACAAAATTTGTGGTCATGACGATTTTTGGGGGACCCCTTTTAAAAAAAAATTCCCGGGGGTCAAAGTGACTATTCGGGGACGTTTGGTGCCGTTGAAAGAAAAATTCCAAATCTGAGGATGCGTTTACTACCTCCAAAATGAGGTTTCAACTTCTCAAATTTCACTGCCACTTCGGCCCTTGTATTCATGCGGCCAGAGGAAGAGGAAGCAACCAAGATTGGCAGCAGGACCAGCACCAGCAATTTCAATTCTGGAAGCAGTCAGCACATGTTTAGCACTGCCCTACTTCGCATCCGGTTGCGCTGCAGCTTCTTGCATGTTTGCGTGTTACGTACGTTACGGATAAATTGGCCAATTTTTTCCATCTGCATGAGCCCCGCGTGCTCGTGCACCCGTATCCTTTTTTTTACACACACTCTGCTCAACGACGCCTTTTCTTTTCGGGAGGGCAAAGAGGGAAGGGAGGGGTAATATTGCATCGTCCTGCGTAAAGTCATCTGCACCATGATCGACGGAATTCGCTCTCTAAGTACGGAGTCAAGTCTCGTCTGTATACGCGATGCGGTTTACCGAAGCCATCGAGCGCCACGGCCAGGGATGGATACGTTTACTCGCTGATCGATGCTACGGCAGTTCCGCAAACCCACTATGCAGCCTGAGTTCAGCCCCGCGCATCTACGCTCACAAGGCAACCCATGATCACTTCGGTGTGAGGGATCAGTCCTGACCGAGCCTAATGCCTGCCGGGCGCCTGCTCCGTTGCGGTGTTTGCTTTTCTGACCAATGCGTTCCACGTCTGAAGGGTCCTTGCGTTAAGTTCGCGCCTTCTGTGGGTATACAGACTTGATCACGACTTTTGGAAACGAAGCTTACTCTTGAGATCCGGTGTGGAGGGCCATTGTTACCTGACAAAACCCACTCATGCAGCCTGAGTTCAGCCCCGCGCATCTACGCTCACAAGGCAACCCGTGATCACTTCGGTGTGAGGGATCAGTCCTGACCGAGCCTATTGCCTGCCGGGCGCCTGCTCCGTTGCGGTGTTTTGAAAACTTGGTAACTTTGTGCTCAGCGGTCCTACGAATCATGTTCCACGTCCTGTGATTCGTACTTTCAAACTTAATCCATGAATCATGTTCTACCTCCTGTGATTCGTGTGGACTTTTAACAACCTTGTACCTTCCTACAGCAGGACAGGTTCTGCATCTGTTCATTGGGTAACTAATTTTGTTCCCGTTCTTCCCATTGAAAGAAACCAAGGACCTAGAAGACCCACCCTTCCTGTTGATCTTGCAGCACCAACCGCCAGGGCTTGGTCTGGTCAGGCAGTCCAGGCTGGTCGGACTCTGGGTCAGCCGGACTAGACTGGTCAGGCTCCAGCCTCCAGCCTGCCAAGCTTGTCGGACTGTCTGGTCTGTCCAGGCTGTCCGGGCTGTCTGGTCAGTCCGGGCTGGTCGGACTGACTGGTCTGGTCAGGCTGTCCAGGCTGTCTGGTTTGCCCAGGCTGGTCGGACTGTCTGGTCAGTCCAGGCTGTCTTGTCAGTCCGGGTCGGACTGACTGGTCTGGTCAGGCTGTCCAGGCTGTCTGGTTTGTCCAGGCTGGTCGGACTGTCTGGTCAGTCCAGGCTGTCTTGTCAGTCCGGGCTGGTCGGACTGACTGGTCTGGTCAGGCTGTCCAGGCTGCCTGGTTTGACCAGGCTGGTCGGACTGTCTGGTCAGTCCAGGCTGTCTTGTCAGTCCGGGCTGGTCGGACTGACCGCTGTCCAGGCTGTCCAGGCTGTCCAGGCTGTCTGGTCAGTCCAGGCTGTCTGGTTTGTCCAGGCTGGTCGGACTGTCTGGTCAGTCCAGGCTGTCTTGTCAGTCCGGGCTGGTCGGACTGACTGGTCTGGTCAGGCTGTCCAGGCTGTCTGGTTTGTCCAGGCTGGTCGGACTGTCTGGTCAGTCCAGGCTGTCTTGTCAGTCCGGGCTGGTCGGACTGACCGCTGTCCAGGCTGTCCAGGCTGTCCAGGCTGTCTGGTTTGTCCAGGCTGGTCGGACTGTCTGGTCAGTCCGGGCTGGTCGGACTGACTGGTCTGGTCAGGCTGTCCAGGCTGTCTGGTTTGTCCAGGCTGGTCGGACTGTCTGGTCAGTCCAGCTGTCTTGTCAGTCCGGGCTGGTCGGACTGACCGCTGTCCAGGCTGTCCAGGCTGTCTGGTCTGTCCAGGCTGGTCGGACTGACTGGTCTGGCCAGGTTCTGTGGTCAACAAATTTTGTTCCCTTATATCCCAATGGGACAACAAATTTTGTTCCCTTATATCCCAACCAACTAATTTTGTTCCCTTATATCCCAATGGGATTGCCTTGCCAAGTGTTGGGATATAAGGGAATTACACCTAAGGTGAAAGGTAGTTAAGGTGAAAGGTAGTTAAGGTGTCGATCTTATACGATAGTTCTTCTTTCTCAATGCCGTCCACGGGGAGGGGTCGCTGCTTCGTGGTAGCCGCATTCCGTTGAGTGCTCGTTGACGACAACGTATTGTGTTGAAACAAAGCGAAAAGTTTGCATGCCTCGGCCTTCTTCTTTGCTGCATCCATTTCGCGGAGGTGCGCCAAGAACTCGGGCTGTCGCTCCTGCGTGTAAGAGTGGAAGTTGGATTTGGGAGATTATCTTCGATACTGCTGATTTCGAGAGTCGGTGCTTTGGTTCCGAACCGACACCAACACTAAACGCGGGCTGTCGCTCCTGGGTTGGAGATGAGAATTTATCCTCGATACTGCTTGTTTTGAGAGTCGGTGCTTCGGTGTCGAACCGACACCAACACTAAACCCGGGCTGTGTCGCTCCTGGGTGTAAGAGTGGAAGAGGGGTTGGAGATGAGAAAATATCCTCGATACTGCTTGTTTTGAGAGTCGGTGTTTTGGTTCCCAACCGACACCAACACTAAACGCGGGCTGTCGCTCCTGGGGAGGGGTTGGAGATGAGAATTTGTCCTCGATACTGCTTGTTTCAAGAGTCGGTGTTTTGGTTCCGAACCGACGCAGGGCAACCCGCAAGATTAGCTCAGCCTCCTCTTTAGGCATCTGACGGGAGTGATGGATAGTGCGCTGCCATCGATCGGGTTTTGTCCCTCTCTGGAAAACTGCATTTGTTAGACACAAAAATACTCGACGTGGCTGCCGAATGGAAGGGAGGAAATATAGAGGTAGAGGGGCATGTACATTACAAACAGTCTGAAGTGTTCTTCGCTTACAACACCGTGTGTTGTTTTCTCACTCAGGAGTTTGACCTGTTGCGGTTGTGTGTCTTGTCGTGTAGACCTACGTCCGTACACGTGGTTCGGTACTTACAGCATTTTGGATCCCTTCGGTTCTTTGTCTGGCAGCTTTTGTCGAGCGTTTCCTTCCAAGCAGGCGCTCGTGTGAAAAATACTCGAGGGGCTGCCTTGTGCTTACTTCGAAGGAGGTTAGAGGGGGAGAAACAATACGACGTCTTTTTTAGAGTTAAAGAATTTTTGTTGAACGCTTACGCCCGCCACTGAACCCAGATTGACCTGTGTTTCGTGTGGGCTACAGCACATTTACCTCCTTTGATCTTTTGCAGCTGGCAACCTCCTTAAGTGTTTCCTACAACCCGCAAACCCGCAAGCAGGTGCTTGTACATCATCCCGAAAGCTCAAGCCGAAGCGCTTTTTCGGAGAATCACACGACGTGGAGAGAGAAAGAGGCAGCGCAGCAGCACATGGCAGCCTCGGTGCGGGTCACCTGGCTTACGGACCGAAACACGAAGCAGACAGGACGGCTGCCGTCAAGACCTTCACTTTCACGTAAAAGGACAACATCAGGCAACGATGACCACCAACAATCAAGTGAACCACAGATCCACGTCGACGCCAAGGAGCTGCAGAAGGCGTTCACCAAGCTGCGGGAAACTCAGGTATTCTTCATTTTAAGCAGCTGGTGGAAAGGTTACCCAAGTGCCGACCGTGACGGGTGCTTGCAAGCTTGCACCAGGAGTTCAGAACAGCTGGCCAGGCCAAGCTCGTTGCACAGAGAGAGCTTGAGAGCTTGTCACATCCTCGGGTGAGATGTGTGCCGCCTGTGTAGGTCGGTCTTTCGATTCGACGGGTTTTGCCCTAAATATGATGATTCAACCACTCATTCCATTCCATACAAGTTGACCAACGTCGAGAGACTCTGGGGAGACTCATCGTTTTTTTCCTGTTGACAACTTGTGTCAGACTAGCCCACCCGGGGGTGGTTGATTCCTTCGGGCAGGGTCTCCCCCGTCCAGCGTTTGCTTGGGTCCACGGTGATGATCGCCCTTCGGCTCTTTATTTCCTATTTCGCTCTCTTTGTCATTTTCATTTTATTGATCTGCGTCCTCCCTCACTCTTAGCGTCCTAACCGGTCCCTTCTTCTTTTTATATGCCGAAACCAACTGGAAACGAAAGGAAAGGAAAAAAAAAAAACTCAGAAAAAGACTCATCGTTTTTTTTTTTTTTTTCCACGAAAAGAAAATGCAAACCGGCGGCAGGAGCGACATTTCGTACGCGGCACGCACGTCGTTCTGCATCAGCGACGCGAGGACGCCTGCGAAGAGCCCGGCGGTGCTGCCGGCGGGCTTCTTGTCGTCGCCCATAACTGCCACGCCGCGCACCTTGTCCGCATCCACGGGGGGGGCTGGGGTGGCGCCTTGGCGACCCACCGGAGGCGGCTGGGACGGTTCCGCGGCCGCGGGGCCGGCGGAGGAGGCAGCCGGTGGGGGCGGAGACGGCCGCGGCGGGTCCGCAGGGGAGGGCGGTTTCGGCGGCGGCGCGCTGCTGCTGCTGCTGCTGCTGTTGAAGCGCACGAAGGGCACCACGTGCCTCCGCACCAGGAGCTTGTTCATCTTCCCACTTCCCCTCGGTTCGGCGGTTCTTGCGTGTTTTTATTTTGGTTTGTTCTGGTTTGACTGTTTCTTGTTTCTCGTTGTTGTTGTTGGGGGGGGGGGGGGGGGTGGTCGTAATTCATGTGTAGACACGCGACTGAAGTGGCAATTCGCTGAAAAGAACTGCATCCCTAAATGTTCCTGAGTAGGGGAATTCGACCCGCCGGAAGGGGCTGGGACGGTTTCACAGCCGAGGCCGGCGGAGGAGGCGGCGGTACGAGGTACCAGGGAAAGCCTGGTACACGGGAGCCAAGCTTCACGTGCTCGGCGGTACTGCAGAGCCACGGGCCTACGGGTCAAGTGGCTACCGATTTCCCAAACTAAAGCATCAAGGCTTGGCGCACCTTGGGGCTTGGCGCTCGCGCTGAACACAAGCTCGTCGAGACGGTCAGCCGCAGGGCAGAGCGGACGGGGTTGTGGCACTGTGCTGCCTCCGACTCAAGCTTTGCAAGCTGTGGTTGACCGGCACGTTCCTGGACCAGGAGCGGCGTTTTTCTTTTTCTTCTTCTTCTTCTCTTCCAGGGTGTAAAGGCCCTACTACTAAAGGGGGTGGTCGAATAATAACAGTTATTCGACACATGTCTGATTGTTTAAAAAAACTACCACTACTTGATCCTGCTACTGTCCGGCTACCCGGAATTGTTTTTTAGTATGCGACAAATCGAATAATAACACAGGTGTTATTATTCGACCCCCCCCCCCCTTTAGATTTGGTCTCGGACCGGTGCTGAAACTGTGACTGCGCCAAGCCAGGCGGCCAGACCACGCTTCATAGGGCCATACAGTGTATGGGCAAACCCGCAAGATTGTTAGAACCTACAAAGAAGAAAGGCAGGGTGAAAGCCCAAGTGGGTCGGAACGCGGCATCTAGAGTCGGGTATCTGGTGAGTCTTTTGGCGGTATTCTCTTCGCTTCTTTTTTTCTCTCTCGGAAATGTCAGCGCGGTAGCGATGACAGCGAGAACACATATAGGTGGGAGGGGAGAGGCCCTGGGACTGCTAAGGCGTGACAACCCCGCCCCTGTCCCTCCCAGGGAGCCACCCCGAAACTAGCCTGCCCACCTGACGGTGGAGGCCCACACCCTTTGACTTGTTTTATGTGTTCTCTCTCTCTCTCTCTCTCTCTCTCTCTCTCTCTCTCTCTCTCTCTCTCTCTCTCTCTCTCTCTCTCTCTCTCTCTCTCTCTCTCTCTCTCTCTCTCTCTTTTTTTTTCGTTTTCTTTCGTCCGCCTTCTGTTTCGTGTGCTTCATTATTCTGTTTTCATTTCTCATTCGCGCTCTTCAACCATTTTCTCTCGTCGCAAATCAGTGTGCGCGCTATCTGCCGGCTTGCCGGCTGTTTAAACTTCGAGCCCTTTTTTACCAGCAGACTCGTACAAAATCAGCCGATTTTCAACAGTGTAAGCTTTGGCAATGCCGCCCATGGAGCGGAATCAGCTTGAAGCACCGGCAAGATGTTGTCGTGAAACCCTTCTGATCGGCAGACCTTTCAAAATCAGCCGGCTGTTTATCAGCCGGTCGGTTTTTAAGAATTCTTTTTCTGGCTGAAATCAGCCGCTTTTTTCCTTAGCGCGAACACTGTCGCAAAACCCGCCTGAGAAAAGGGATGACGACAGGTGCCCGAACGGTAATCGGGGCGAGCAAAAAAGTGGGGGAAGGGGGGGATTGCAAGAACGTGCTTGGAATGGATATGTGCTCAACACCGCACTGGTCCCGTCTGCGCCGTGTTTCGGTCCTTTAAGCCACGGACGCTACGCGGGAAGGGGGGGGGAACAAGGAGGAGGGGGGGAACAAGCGAATGATTCCTTTTTAAAAGTGAAACTTCGCTTCATTTTATGTTTTCTGTTTCTTTTCTTCTTTTTTGCACCTTTTGTAGCCGCTCCATCCCCTCTTGATAGACCGTGATAGACCGAAGAATACAGCACCGGGCAATTCGATGCAGCTCTAGGGGCTAGGGATGGACCTGATAGACCGTGGTGGACCGCGATTCACTGTGATAAACAGCGGCAGGCACTTCGATGCAGTTTCGAGAGATAGGGACGGACCGGCTCACTATTGGGAAGGAGGGGGTTTCTCTTTGCCAGGAGATCGGCCAAAGTTCAGAATCTCCCCATGGGTGGCACTATCCGGCACGTATTTTAGCGTTATTTGTGGATTAGAAGGTCGGTATTTTAAAGTCTCCGGTTGACCGTAGAGGCTTGAGTATGGCGGGGGGGTTGAGAAAAGTGAGAGGGTGCAGCTCGTTTCGGGTGTTGTGTCACTCCGTTGTGAAACCTTGTGAAGTCCCCTAACGCGTTTAGGGGGTGCTTGGGATTGGGTAGGGTGTGGTCGTTCTGCTACGGCGTGAAAAGCCAGGAAGTTTCGACGCTAATCTTCGACTCTTGATTAAGTTCACCGGGTTGCGTGCTCGTCAGGAAGATCCCGGTGCCTGGCTTTTCTTCTGGGTGGTTTCGTGTTGATCGGCGGCTGTGTGTTACCCCTTTTCCCCATTTTCTGAAGAAGTCCCTCTTCAGAGAAGGTTCGCCGAGTGGCAATGAGCCACTGACACTTTAACTACAACGCTGTGTCCTGTCAGAGGATATCTGCGGTTCGGCAACCGGATGCGGAACAATGTAACAGAAATAAAACACCAGGAAGTCGAGGGGTCCGGTATGGACCGTGATCTCGCCTGGTTGGCCCATTGACATGGTCAACAGGCACGCTCTATCCCTATTCGCTGGTGAGCAAGGTGTCAGGGTCCTGTCTGACTTCTCTCTTTCCTTCCCTGTCCGATGATGATTACTTCGGATGGCGTGGCGAACTTCATTACCCAAGCCAAGATTCGAGTGCAATGTCCTAGAAGCTAGCTGCCAATTCCCAGCCAGACACACAACGCTACTGCCAGAGGATAACTGCGGTCAACCGGATGCGGAACAGAGGGCAACGCGTTATACGGATACAAAACGCCAGGAAGGCGCGGGTCCATCGTAAAGGGGTTTACTACCTTCGTCGCGTGGCTCGTGAAACACGACCCATGCGTCGTGTAGCTGTAAGGCAAGCACGTAGCACGGAACAATGCATGCACTTCGAACACTGATTTGTGCACGGTGTCCCTTCCTGGGGGCGGTCGAATACAGGAGGTACCTTGAATACAAGAGGGACCTTGAATAGACGAGGCATGTTGGAAAATCTGGAAAGAAAAGTTGGATGGTTTCGTGATCCGCAGAACAGACCTTTTCTCGCGATGAGCTCCGATGAAGAGAACCGTGAAAAATAGACCCGGGGACCAAAATTATGTGCGTGGTTCGTGGGTATTTACCAGATGGGGGGCACCGAGCAGGGAAAAACGGGAGTCGACCCACTGGTTGGTGACAGTTCTTCGCTGGTCCATGGAGCAGACCTTTTTCGCCGAAGTTCAGCTCCGATGAAGAGAACCGTGAAAAATAGACCCGGGGACCACAAACTGCGTGCGTCTTCCAAAAAAAGAAGAAGAAGGGGGTTCCCGCGGGTTCCGGGTTTGCAGTACTTTCTTCTATTTCTTAGAGTGCAAGTTCGCTTAGGGATCCGGGGTTTTATAGTCTCCGGGTGACCGTAGCCATAAAGGTTCCTTTAAGGTATAGTATGTTTGTGTGTATATCTTTGCTGCATATTGCCGACTATTCGACGTATTTTAGCGCGCGCTCTTTTTTTCTATGTGCTTTGCCAAGTCCATGGCTCTTGTGACCGACACCGAGTTCACGTTCGCGATGAAAGCGATCTCGGGCCCCCCACGTGCATACATGTTAGCATTGAGTTCTTTTAAGTACATGAACCACATGGATTAACATGCACTGCCTTGAAAGTCAGGTTATCGGATGACGTCGTCACCTGCCATTGCGTCGTCAAGGTCGAGCATTTGTGGAGCTAGCGGGGTTTGGCTTTCTTGCGATTCCAGAGACTGAGTCGGCGAGTACGAGGGCGGGCACGTGTGTCCGTTTTTCACTTTCGAGGGCGTTGGTGTGCCCGTGGTCCCCGGTCGTTTCTGAGAGCTGCCTGCCCTCGATACCTTCTTCTTCCTTCGATGCACCCTTGAGTCGGGGGTGGTCGCCTTCGTCTTCTTCCGCTTGCGGCCGGCGATCGGGCCTTCCTTCGGGGTGCCATGTTAGCATTGAGTTCTTTTAAGTACATGAACCACATGGATTAGCATGCACTGTTTAGCAGGGGTTGCCGTGTAGCCCGTATCGGTCTAGTGTCCTGCTAGTTCTAGCGTTATTTGTGGATTAGAAGGTCGGTATTTTAAAGTCTCCGGTTGACCGTAGAGGCTTGGGTATGGCGGGGGGTTGAGAAAAGTAAAAGAGTGCGGGTTCCGGGTTTGCAGTACTTTCTTCTATTGCTTAGAGTGCAGTTCTTTTCGCCTTAAATATGATGACTCAACCATTCATTCCATTCCATTCAAATTGACCAACATCGAGAGACTCTGGCTGGATTCATCACTTTTTTGGAGAATTGCAGGATCGGCACGGCGAATACAAGAGGTACCTCTTGTATTCGACCCCCTAGTAACCCTTGTGACAGACATCTATGCCGAAAAAGGCAACCGGGCTGGTGTTCGGACGCTGCGCCTTCCAGAGGTGGCGACGGCACGAAATCAACGGCTCGCTGCTGCGAATGTGCGCACGCGGATTTGGAACCACTTGCCTGCTGTCCGGAAGATGCTTGTTGTCTCGGGTAAGAAGCAAGCGGCCAACGACAAAAAGACCCCCCAACAACTACCGTTTCAAGCGTCAAGACCTCGCTTTGGTACCGAATTCAACGTCCCGACAGATACACTGCAACGCTGTGGACGGCAGACACAAATACAGGGCACTCTTGTGGGTACAAGAAGTCCACATTATTTTCGAACTGTCGCAGCTTGTGAGATTTTGACGAATCGTGGGTACCTACGGCCTTTTTTGGGTACACTACACAGTGCGCGCGCGGTCAGCCGGCTTGTCGGCTGATGTACCGGCAGACTCGCACAAAATCAGCCGCTATTCAACAGGTGTAAGCTTTGGCTATGCCGCCCATGGAGCGGATTCAGCTTGATCAGACCGGGCAAGATGTGAAGCAAGATGATCGGCAGTCAATCAGGGGTACTGCAGCAATCAGGGGTACTGGGGCAGCTGCAGCGATTGTCATCACTTCCGTCCAGTTCCCCATTTCTTCCAAGATGCTCCACAAAGTCGGCCATCCGGAGATCTCCTGTATTTTTGGTGCTTTGGAAGATTATTTAAAAGTTTTGCACTCAACCTTCCAACAATCAGCCGGCTGATTATCAGCCCGTCAGTTTTTCAAGAATGTTCTTTCCGGCTGAAATCAGCCGCTTTTTTCCTTAGCGCGAACACTGACGACTACACCGGTATAGGTAAGTACAGCTACAGGTACTTGGGGGGGGGAAGGCTTATCAGAGAAGCCCACCAGCGGGGCCTACCAGGGAGGTCCTGGGTCGTCTACCAGGGGAAGTTTCCACGAGGGATGCCCACCAGGGGTTTATGCAGGCGGTATGGGGTCTTATACGGACTAGGGGGAGAAGGGGCGAACGGGCATGGAACAAGACGGCTGGCGCAGCTCGACGGAAGGTGCGTTGGGTTGCATTGCACAGAAAAAGGAAACAATGGGGAACATGTCCGCAGCTGCCCCCTTTCCGCCGGGTGCCGTTGTCATTTTGTTGCTTTTTTTATTTTTTGCTTTTTTTGTGTTTCCGGCGATAAACGCGTAGTCAGTTGCCTGTGACGCACGTGTGGCCCTATTTACGCTCTTTTTGGGCAAAATCCAAGATCCTATTCACGCTTTTTTTTTGCACTTTTTCAGCCTGTTTTTTGCACCCGTTTTTGGTTCGTAGGCTACACCCAGAACTTCGTCCTTTGGCTTGTTTTGACTGGCCACGTTCTGCCCTCAAGACTTCCGTGCACTAACGAGAGCAGAAAGAATGAAAAAGGCGAACCAAACTCGACCACTTGATTGCACTATGTGTGCCGAAGAAGATTCAAACCCTTGCTTCATGCCGTGCCATGGAGTTGCGGTGTACCGCGTTGGGAGGGTGAAAGATTTCGGGACAGAGGAATATCGGACTCTTCGCGCTTTCGCTTTCTGTCGGTTGTGCTAAGGAGGTTGTACCAGCGCTGCCGCTAAGATCATCACCATCACCACAAGCGGAAGTTTGTCAGGCCTTCGACTACCCTGAGCAACGCACTGTGCAACAGTTGTAGGGGAGAGAGCCAATGCAAGAGGCTTCGTAGCTTGGTCACGAAACATCTCTGACCACTTCTTCATCTAACGAAGCCATCGAACCGAGCCACAGAGCATGTTGCGTCTGCTTGCGTTCCTGCCGTCATACATCCGTGGACTGAAAGCCCAAAACTTCCTGTTACCTTCACTGTAGCCTGGTGCAAAAAAGATGCAAAAAAAAGTGCAATAATACTCTCCTCCTCGCCCGTCTCGCTGCTCCGTACTCGCTGCTCTTGTCCTTGCTGCTGCGTGATGCCAGATTGATGGTGCGTAACAAACGTAGAAAGGTCATGCAGAGATTCTCGTGTGTATGCCACGAACTTCTTCGTGACGCCTCAGGACACTGGACTTTGAAGAAGAAATGGGCAAGGGTGGGTGGGCAAGCGAGGGGTAAAAATACGGTGTTTTTCTCGGGAGCGACGGGGTAATAACCTTTGTACAAGTGTTAGTTCTCGTCGGAATAGTATTAATCTTCTAAGATCTTCGATCTTATACGACTAATACTCTCCTCCTCGCCCGTCTCGCTGCTCCGTACTCGCTGCTCTTGTCCTTGCTGCTGCGTGATGCCAGATTGATGGTGCGTAACAAACGTAGAAAGGTCATGCAGAGATTCTCGTGTGTATGCCACGAACTTCTTCGTGACGCCTCAGGACACTGGACTTTGAAGAAGAAATGGGCAAGGGTGGGTGGGC
The DNA here is from genome assembly GCA_030068145.1 of Diplonema papillatum. Lineage (NCBI taxonomy): Eukaryota > Euglenozoa > Diplonemea > Diplonemida > Diplonemidae > Diplonema > Diplonema papillatum. The sequence continues at coordinate 26,213 of JAPJBO010000441.1, read as the reverse complement.
AAGCGAGGGGTAAAAATACGGTGTTTTTCTCGGGAGCGACGGGGTAATAACCTTTGTACAAGTGTTAGTTCTCGTCGGAATAGTATTAATCTTCTAAGATCTTCGATCTTATACGACAAAAAAAAATGTCTTTGGGCAAAATCTCTATTTACATGCACCGTACCTGCACACTGTGACGGCGTTTTTCTTTTTTTCTAAAACGGCATACGGTACCAATGTCGAGGACGGCCGCACGATACGCCCCGGTGCGGACGGCCTTTCATCATGAAAGGAAGCAAGCATAATGTTAGTATCAGAGTGGACGCAAACTCGAAACTCCGGACGGTTCTCGTCGAGTGACCTGGTGGCGTCGCTGGGTGCAGGTGGCGGGGGTCCATTCGACACTAGGTTGGTCAGGATGTGTGGGCCACTGCCCTGTGATACAGTGCCGCTCTCGTAGGGAGAGGACTGCTCTCTGATGGAAAGCGCGCGCCTGACCGCGACGATGGAAGACGAGCCGGCGAAGGCATGACACATCACGTGCGAAGAGAACCCCGCGACGCCGGCGATGCAGATTATCGCCACAGATTCTTTGCATTCTAACCCAAACCGATAGAGAGGATTGCTCTCTGATGGAAACCCGCCCCCTGATGAGTGTTGCTCTCTTTGACAGAGCGCTGCCCTTTGATAGAGTAAAGGACCGCCTCTCGACGAGCCTTTCAGCTCACCTGGCGTTCACGACTGCGCAGCCTGATGAGTCCGGCATGGCTAGGCCAGCTGGAGATGTTGGGTGACGTCAATTTGAATTGTAAAGCAAAGTGCACCCCACGTCTCACCTCTTTATCCTCTGCTCAGTATGTGGGGGGCACCATTTTGATACGCGGCGTAAATTGATACCCCGCGTTTCACTTCTCATCCACGTTGCACGCTTTGCCGGGTTCCTTCTTCTCAGACAGCGTATTTCTGTTGTCTTCCGGCTTAACCCACGGTTTTCCCTGCTGCTCTACAAAGTGCTTGCCAGTCCGTCTAGTTGGAAGGTGGCCTGCGTGGCCGACTTGGCTTGGCCGATTCTGGCATGCCCAAGGGCCCTTGCTCATAGTGCTGACGCACGGCAAGAAGTGAAGGCGGGGGTGGTGTCGGTGACGGGGGGTTCAGCCGACTCTCTGGACGGTTTCAGGATGCGGGCTGCTGGGGGGGCTGGTGCCTGGTGGTATACTATGGCTGTATAGTGTGCGGCTGTGACGACAACGACCAGCCACAGTACTGTGCGCCCACAACGTTCCCACAATGTGGTCAGGATAGCCACAACACTCAGACTCAGCCGACACTCTGGACGGTTTCAGGATGCGGGCTGCTGGGGGGGCTGGTGCCTGGTGGTATACTATGGCTGTAGAGTGTGCGGCTGTGACGACAACGACCAGCCACAGTACTGCGCCCACAACGTTCCCACAACGTGGTCAGAATAGCCGCTACACTCATGCACAGGGAAGGCAGCATGCGCCCGCCCTCCAGTTCAGCCTTGATCCTGCTCCCAGCCAACTCGGTCCGGCCCTGCACGGCTGCCTGCGCCGGAGCCTTCCCAGCCGCCCACATCTGCCCGGACTCCTACGACAATTTTATTTTAGAGAGTAAGTTCGTTTAGAGATCCGGGGTCGGGTGACCATTTGGGTTCCTTCAAGGTATTTAGCAGGAAACGAGTGTGCGTATCGTATCTGCGGAGGTGGCAGTACGTGTGGTAGTGCGTGTGTCTTTGTTGCATACTGCCGACTATCCGACTTGGTTTAGAGCGCACTCTCATTTCCTATGCGTCTTGACCCTTACGGGGTGCTTGCGACCGACGCCGAGTTCACGTTCGGTAGGAATGCGATCTCGGGCCTCCCACGTTTTCAAAAGAAATTGCGGCCCAGCGGTTTGCAGATTTGGACCTTGGTTCTAATCTGCACCAGGGAAGCTAATCCCCTGGATAAAATGGCCTTCAGCAGATAATCTCTGCGTGCGCTCGCATTGCTTGCTCTGGTGAGCTTCTTTTCTTTCTCGCGTGATGCCCTCAAGAACCCCCCGGGAAAGGTGTTGTGCCCGACAGTAATGAGGAAATGATCAAGTCCCCAAGCCGGCTTCTGCACGGGAAGTCGGTGACTAAAAATCGAAGACACAACTGAGGTTGGACGAGGAGAGAGAGAGAGAGGGGGGGGTCGGAAGGGAAGGAAACGACGAAATGATCGGAGAGGGTTTCTTTCCTGTGGCCTTTTCTTTTTCTTTCTTTCTTTCTTTCTTGAGACGGATTCGGCTTTTACAAGAAGCCGGGTTTGGTTCAAGCCTCGACGTGATCTCAGATATTGCGAGGCGGAAGAGGGAATGCAAGGACGGGATCCAGACTCAATTTTCGGTCAGAGAAGGTGATTAACGTGGGTTTCCCACCAGAAATCCGTATATTTAGCCCGGTGGCTGACAATTGCGATGGATGGAAACCTACACATGATGTTCGCATCGGTCCCATCTGCACTTGTTTCGGGCCTTTCAGCCTGACAGGACAGCAGTGTGACTCTGGTTTGTCAGGCAGCTGCTGGTTTGAGGCCCTACTACGACACGCCACGCCTTGTCAGGTGTGGGGAGACCCCTGCTCCAAAGTTTGGGTTCAATATTTGGGACCAAGCTTTGGGTCCGAGTTTTGGCATTTTGGTCATGACAGGTTCTCTGCCACCAAAGATTGCTGCAGCGCAAGTACTTTGTCTTTCTGTAGTCTTGCTTTGTCTTTCTGTAGTCTTGCTCTGTCTTTCTGTAGTCTCCTCCGAAGCGGGCGGGGAATGGCCCCTTGCTCCGTCTCCGAGGTAAAGACGCGCCGCCATCAGACAGAGCGAATATGCCGACCGATGCTTGATCAGGGGTAAGTCAGAGTATTTCTTTTTGGGTTTCCGTTTTCTTATAGACCGCTTCATAGAGTGAGAGGCTGGAACTTCGCTTGAGATTCCGGGATTTTATAGTCTCCGGGTGACCTTGCGCCGATCGGGTCCTTTTGTTCCCGGGATTTCGCCCATGGTGGAGTCCAGTTTCTCGAAGCTGGGAGATAAACAGTTTATTACCGGAATTCACTTTTTGTCCCTCCCGATGCACGGTGAGCGGGGACAACAAGGCGGGGGGGCCCTCGGGAAAATATTCGGGCCAAAAAGAGCCCTCAGGACAAAAAGGGGTTCATAATGTCCGTTAAAAAATACTCGACGTAGCTGCTTCGACTCCGAATGGACGGGGGGAAATATAGAGGTAAGGGGCAAATACAATACAAACACAATCTGATTTGTTCTTCGCATACACCATCAGGACTTTTGACCTGTTGTGTTTGTGTGATTTGTCGTGTAGGGGTAGACCCGCATGACCTCACGTCCGTTCAAGACGTGGTTCGGTAGTTACAGCACTTGGATCCCTTCTGTTCTTTGTCGGGCAGCATCGTCGAGCATTTCCTTTCAAGCTGGCGCTTATGTAAAAAAAGGATACCAGTGGGCCCGAGTCACTAAAAAAGCGGGTGTGCTGCGACCAAAACGCGTGGAAATCCCGAAAAGTGTGGTGTGGACCCCGTTTTTTAAATTAATCCCACGTGGAGCTGAAGCTTCTGAGGCTGGGCTCCATCGTGCACGGGGAACGTGCCAGTTTCGATGTGATCTTGCTTCATCCTTTTTGGTGGCTCGCACAATAGACTACACGTCGCAGCAACTCGCCTACTGCTGCCGGTTCAGTTTGAATAGCTTACCAACCACTTCTTCCCTGTGAACCCCAGGTTCATGTTCGCAAGAGCACTCCCGAGTACTGCAGGCCCACCCCTTTGCGGAGTTGCGGCGATCACTGCTGAGGACGGGACGAAGGCCGCGTCCTCCAACGCCGCTGACCGAGCAGAAGCCCGGCGGCGACGACGAGAAAGACGGGGCGAACAAATGGATTTTTTTTTTCTGCTTTATCCCGATCAGGGCACTAGCTTGGTCTCCGGTCCATTTTCCACATTTGGACCGCTAACGGCTTTTTGTGTTTCCACTGTTTTTTTTTTCAGCGGTTTCAGCACTTAGGGGGCCGGTGTTGCACGTCTCCTCCTCTCCGGCCTCAACCCCAGTGTCGCGGTGGTAAGCAACAGCAGGACTGCCGACCGGAATACCCGGCACCGCGGCACCTTGTCTTTCAGTAAAGTATAAGAATGGAGTTACACACTGCACTCTAATTAATGGGTGTATCATGTGTGGCCCTCTAATTTAGTGGTCATCTCCCACTCCACCCAGTGTTCTGCAAATGCAAATAAGCAAATTTTCCTGGCTCGCGTAGCGAGCCGGGAAAAATCGGTATGTTACACTCAAGCTAGCTTGCCCCCTCCTCACCACCTGTCGCGAAGGCACGGTGCGAACAGAAGCTGCCTCACACCCCATTCAATACATTGTGTTCGCCGAATTCTTCGAAAAGACCTGCAGCCCAGGAAAGGACTCAATACAGCGCGACGCGACGTATCTTCACGACAAGGCTGGTCCCTGAGAGACCCTCGAATTGCACATTGGCTACCTCTGCCGGGGGCCTGGGTGGTGGTGCAGTGCCATTTTTTTTCTATTTTTCGCGGCGGCCTTTCCAAATTTGGACCGACAGTCCAAATGTGGTTAGAAGCTAATCCCCTGATCCCGATGCGATGGGCGCCGACAATAATCTCTCCATCCTCGAAAGTGTAAGCTTCCGGCTGGTGTCGCAGGAGTGCAGCGCAGTCGCACAAAGCTTTTGCACAGCAGAACGTTGTGTGCCAGCCCCAAGCTACCGTCAGAATCTTCTTTGAAGGTGTGCGATTTTGTGCCGAAGCAGGCCCAAACCGTCCTGCTTGAAAACTCTCCGCGCACGCGCGCCCATCTTCCTCCCGGTGCGCTGGACGTCAGTGATCTCTCGTTCGCTGAGGGTAAGCTTTCGGTTTTGGGTAGTACTTAGATGGATGTGGTTGTACGGCATGTGGTAGTACATAGATGGATGTGGTTGTACTAGTAGGGACTAGCATGTGGTAGTACATAGATGGATGTGGTTGTACTAATATCCAGACGTGTCGTATGTGGATGGATACTCCTCCCAATTGCTCCGGAGAGGTCATCACCGCAGAAATACACATGCGCACTTGCTATTCCAAGCTGTCCGTTGTGGGCGCGTCAGCGAAGACGAGGGGCATGGCACAGATTTTGTGCAAATCCTCGAAGAAGGTGAGAGTAGACGGTCCCACACGTCTCCGTCGGCAGGTTCGCCGATCTGGTACCGCAGCAGGCCCCAGACGGAGCAGGGCACCGGCTTGAACACTTTGTGCTCGCACGAGCCCCTCCTCCTCCCGGCGCACTGGATCTCCCACTCGGCGAGGGTCAGCTGCCAGCTGAAGTCGCAGGAGGACGGCGCCCACTGCAATAGGCTTTTTACGACAAAACGGCCACCGTGTGACACTACTCCATCTGAATACTCGGGGATTTCGACCCTGAGGTCATCACCGCTAAAATACACAGGCTCGCTTGGTCCCAAACTGTCCGTTGTGGGCGCGTCAGCTGTTGAAGACGAGGGGCATGGCACAGACTTTGTGCAAATCCTCGTAGAAGGTGAGCGGACGGTCCCACACGTCTCCGTCGGCAGGTTCGCCGATCTGGTGCCGCAGCAGGCCCCAGACGGAGCAGGGCACCGGCTTGAACACTTTGTGCTCGCACGAGCCTCTCCTCCTCCCGGCGCGCTGGACGTCGGTGATCTCCCACTCGGCGAGGGTCAGCTTCCGGCTGAAGTCGTTGGAGCAAGGGGTCCACTCCAGCTGCCGTTGGGTGGCTTCCTGCCGCTCGTCGGTTGCGGAGCAGAAGCTGGAGCTGGAAAGGGAGAAGGACGACGCGAACAGGGGGTCGATGGCCTCGTACCACATCAGGTCACCGGAGGCGTAGAACGACGACAGCGTCGTGGCCTCGATCACGACCGCGCCGACCCACCTGCCCTGCGCGAGCGGGATGTCCTCGTCCGGCGGGAGATCGCCGAACGCGTTGGACTTCAAAGAGGCGACGGCGGCCGCCTGCGTGCCGAACGACCACCAATGCCCCGCCGCCGCCATCTGCGTGAGGTACAACGGCTCGCCGGCGACTGCGAGCAGCTTCAAATGCTCCGGCAGGTGCGGGTTTGCGACTTCCTTGAAGAACCGCGTGAAATCGGCGTCCTGCGAGATATCCGCCGGGTCTTCGACGTCCCACAGGTCCATCCACTGCTCCATGATATACTCCAAGTGCAGCCGGATCGTGAAGACCGCGGCCACCCTGAAGTCGTACGTGAACTGCTCCTTGGAGAACGGCGCGTCCGTTTCGACCGCTTTGTAGTACGTATCGATGACCTCCGCGGGCTCCCGCGGCGGCTTGTCGGCCAGCCACGTCGAATACCAGGAGTACGCGACTTCTCCGGCGGGGTGCGTGTCCGACCACTCGGCGAAGTCGTAGAAGATGACCTGCTTTTCCCCGCGGATGAACGCGTTCCACAGGTGGCAGTCCCCGCGGCAGACCGTTTTTGTACGGCTGACCTTCGCGCAGAGGTTGGGGAGCTCGTCGAAGAGCTTGTCGAACGCGGGGAGGCAGGCAGCGTCGAGTTTTCCCCACCGGATAAGCCGCATCAACCCGATTCTATACACTCCGATGCTTTCCTTCGTCATCGGGCCTTGCCACGACGGCGCACCGGCGAACGGACCGAAGTGCCACACAGCGTGCTTTCCCCCGGATTCGACGAGCAGGTCGTCTGATAGAGAATAGTTCGGCCGCCACCGGGGCACTTTGTGCGGGTCGAGCTTGTAGAAGATGCTGTGCAAGGCGCCGACCGCGCCCAGGATCAGCTCCCAGTCGTCGCAGGTGGAGCCGCGCGTGTTGCCGACGGAGACGTCCTCCAGCAGCAGGTTGCCCCACGCGGACGAGCACCCCGCCCAGTACAGCTTCGGGACCAGGAACGACGACTTCATGAGGATGGGAGCCACGTCCTTGTAGAACCCCATTTCGCGGGCCGCGACCGTTGCGCTGCCGGACCACCCCTCGTCGGAGCCGCAGAGCTTGAGGATGAAGCTCCGGGTCACCTTGGCGCCGCCGTTCTTGGGGTTGATCTCCATGCTGATGGAGAGCGTCGTGCTCTGCGCACCTTGCTCCGCGAGAGGCTCGACTTCCAGGTTGACGGAGGGGTACGCGATGAGGCCGGCAGGCGGCGACACGGCGCCGCCCCGCAGGGGCGAGCCCGTGAACTTCCGCGTGAGGGCCTGCAGCCCCTGGGGACTGAACGATGACGGGCGCCGGTAGAACAGCTCTTCGTGGGCCAGCCCCCCACCGGGCATGCTATTACGCCGGTGCGGGGAGAAGCTGAAGCTCGGGTTCTTCGAGATGACCTTCCGCGAGGCGGGAGACGCCGGCACCCCCGCCGCCGCGTCTGCGGGGGTGGGTGCGACAGCGATCTTCCCTATCTCCTCGCCAGCATCACGCAGAATCTGGGCCACCCATTCCGCGGTGACATCCCCCGCGCAGGTGGCCAGGGGCACCGGGCTCTGCGTGATGATGTCCAGAACCACGTCGATGGTGTCGGTGGCTGCCGGCTCCTTGGTGGCGACGCTGTCGTACCACGCGGATTCCAGCGCTTCGTCCTTGGCCCCATTCACTGAGTCTTCGGGCCTGCGGGCGGGCTTTTTGTACCGCCAGCGGCGGGACGCTGCTTTTTTGTTCTTCGGCGGCTGCCGCGCCTTGATGCGGTGGAAGTCCCTGCTGAAGTGCTCGGACAGCGCGAGTTCGACGCTCGCCGGCTTCAGCTCGAGAACTTCCTGCACGGCGGTGTCAATGGCGGAGTGGATGCCGACGCGGTGGGCATAACGGACGGGGTTGCGTTTGTCCGCGGCTATCTTGTCCGGCGGATTGCTCGTCTGGTCCGGGCACGCGAAGTACGCCGCCAAAAACGACCGCACGTTCGACGGTTCGTACTCGAACACGACTTCGAGGGCGCGGTTCACGACCGCGGGGACCTGCTTCTCTTTCAAGTACGCCACGCCATTCGACTTGGGCATTCACTCGCCGTTTTGCGAGCCGGCGGGGACGGGGTTCGCAAGAAACGTGCTCGGACAGGACGCGTGCAACGCACTGGGTCCAGTCTGCGCCGTGTTTCGGTCCTTCAAGCCGGAAGGAGGGGAGGGGTCGGTGTGTACGGTTATGCTTAATCAATACTCCTCCCTGGTTGTGGTTTACGTTGAGTAAGGTGGCAACGAGAGTTTGTCGGAATGGGAGTGTCTGTAGGGTGTCGGAAAAGTAGGTGAACCCATGTGCGCTATGCTTCCGTGAATCGTAAGTCTAATAATCAGGGCTTTCCCACATTCGTGCCTATCTTGTCCGGCGGGTTGCTGCCGTTTGGTGCCGGCACGCGAAGTGCGCCGCCAAAAACGACCGTCCGCGGGGACCTGCTTCTCTTTCAAGTACGCCACGCCATTCGACTTCGGCATTCACTCGCCGTTTTGCGAGCTGGCGGGGACGGGGTTCGCAAGAAACGTGCTCGGACAGGACGCGTGCAACGCACTGGGCCCAGTCTGCGCCATGTTTCGGTCCTTCTAGCCACGGAGGGGGGGTGGAGGGGCCCGTTGTTATTGGTGCTGGTTTTGAGGGATAAGGAAAAGGTAAGAAATCTTTTTTGCGGTGGCCTCCGCTGGTCTGGTAGTTTGTGCTACCTCCGTTCTTTTGCACTCGTTCTCTTCTCTACTCACTACTGTACGTACTCTTTCACGGGGGTGGAGGGGAGGGGTCGGCCGGTGTGTACGGTTATGCTTAATCAATACTCCTCCCGGGTTGTTGTGGTTTACGTTAGTTAGGTGGCAACGAGAGTTCGTCGGAATGGAGTGTCTGTATGGTGCCGGAATGGAGTGTCTGTATGGTGCCGGAATGGAGTGTCTGTATGGTGCCGGAATGGAGTGTCTGTATGGTGCCGGAATGGAGTGTCTGTATGGTGCCGGAATGGAGTGTCTGTATGGTGCCGGAATGGAGTGTCTGTATGGTGCCGGAATGGAGTGTCTGTATGGTGCCGGAATGGAGTGTCTGTATGGTGCCGGAATGGAGTGTCTGTATGGTGCCGGAATGGAGTGTCTGTATGGTGCCGGAATGGAGTGTCTGTATGGTGCCGGAATGGAGTGTCTGTATGGTGCCGGAATGGAGTGTCTGTATGGTGCCGGAATGGAGTGTCTGTATGGTGCCGGAATGGAGTGTCTGTATGGTGCCGGAATGGAGTGTCTGTATGGTGCCGGAATGGAGTGTCTGTATGGTGCCGGAATGGAGTGTCTGTATGGTGCCGGAATGGAGTGTCTGTATGGTGCCGGAATGGAGTGTCTGTATGGTGCCGGAATGGAGTGTCTGTATGGTGCCGGAATGGAGTGTCTGTATGGTGCCGGAATGGAGTGTCTGTATGGTGCCGGAATGGAGTGTCTGTATGGTGCCGGAATGGAGTGTCTGTATGGTGCCGGAATGGAGTGTCTGTATGGTGCCGGAATGGAGTGTCTGTATGGTGCCGGAATGGAGTGTCTGTATGGTGCCGGAATGGAGTGTCTGTATGGTGCCGGAATGGAGTGTCTGTATGGTGCCGGAATGGAGTGTCTGTATGGTGCCGGAAAAGTAGGTGCGGGATCAGGTGAACCCATGTGCGCTAGTTCGGTTAATCGTGAATCTAATAATCAGGGCCTTCCCACATTTATGACGTGACACTTTATCTAGCGTTATTTGTGCATTAGAAGGTCTTTATCGTTTTCACCGTTCTTCCCGATGCGACCTTTTCCGAAGAAGACGAACAACAACAACGACAGGACGACGATCGGGACTTCCACGGACAAACTCAACAGGGTCTTCTTTCCCCGCTGACAAGTCTGTTCCCTTGACTGCTGTTTCGCCAGATAGTAGGTAGGGGCAGAAGGAATCTCATTGGTCGTCTATATGATGTGAGAGGGTCCCGAGCGTGGATCGGAGGTTCCAGCCCTCGGTTGCGCCCAGCACGCCGATTTGCTCGGCATCTTCAAACCTGAGCGACTTCGCGGTAGCGAGTTACCGATAAGAGAGTCCCGAGCGTTGATCGGAGGTTCCAGCTCTCGGTTGCGCACGCCGATTTGCTCGGCATCTTCAAACCTGAGCGACTTCGCGGTAGCAAGGGCCTGACCCGAGAGGCACGAAGACGATGTTTCGCTCGAACTCGAGTCGCGCGCCTTGCTTTTCCCTTCCGTAAGGCGTCTGCAGAAGTGACCACAGCTGCTGAATTGTCAGGTACCCGACAGCTTTTCGGTCTACAAAACTCTTTCATTCGTTGAAGGTTTCAGGCCGTTGATTCGGCAGCTTTGAGGGGTCACGTTGAGCATCGTGCGGCAGTTCTTCAGCTGTTCCACCGTCAGTTACCGGATATAAGAGGGTTCCGTACGTAGGACGGTGGTTTCCTCGGTTGCGTCCAGCAAGCTGCTCTCGATGCAAGCCCTCGCTTTTGGCAATTCAGCGGATCAGGGGAGCTAAGAAGGAAGGGACTTTTTTTGCTTTTCTCTTCTTTGTTAAAAGACTGCAGGGCTTTCAACTGCGTCTGCACCGTTCGTGCAAAGGCTTTCTATCGGGGGGGGTTCCTTTTTTTCTTTTTCTTTTTAGCGAGAAAATTCGCTTGGAGCGCTGGGGCTGAATACCGCCGGCGTTGGGTAACGTGAGTTTGTTCTCCTGCGCAGGGTCTGAGCAGGGAGGTGCTGACCTCGGCGGGGCACGCCGTGTTCTTGTTCTTCGCTTACACCACCGTGTGTTTGTTTTCTCACTCAGGACTTTGACCTGTTGTGTTTGAGTGTCTTGTCGTGTGGGTAGGCCCGCATGACCTTATGTACGTTCCAACCCGTGGTGGTTCGGTAGTTACAGCATTTGGGATCTCTTCGGCTGTATGGCAGCTTTGTCGAGTATTTCCTTCCAAGCTGCGTAAAAAAAAAGGGCCCAATTTAATCGGGTGGCATAGCACATGGTGTGCTCAAGACCTTGGGGAAATAGCACGAATTCTGTGGTTGACGTTTTTTGAAGAACAAAAACATGACGTGATCGTACAAGAAAATCCGGAAGCAATGAACTTAGTTTCATGGTGCCCACACTGAAATAAGAACTTCTGATAAGCCGAACAGGTAAGTCAATTCGATTGGGCGCAACCGCGTGGCAAAAAAAAGTATCGCGAAGTGGATTTTCGCCTCTCGTCTATAAGTGAGCCACCAAGTGCAGCGCAGCCAATCACAGCCCGTTGGGAACGGACGCCCGTTCACATCGGAAATGGTCGTGAACCGAAACTGGTTGCTCGTACGCTGACTCCAGGTGAAAACACCTCTGAAAATACCAAGGGTTGCTGCTGATAAATACGGGTGGCTCCTTGCCAGCGCGATCCCAGTTCGCCAACTGGCCACTGCTCCGGTGCCCAGACGGAACGGAAGTGATTCATAGAGCCGCGCCGCCTTTTTAGAGCGTAAGTTAACTTACGGATCGGGGGGTTTACAGTCTCCGGGTGATCATTGACGTAAAGGTTCTTTAAAGGTATCGTATACTACTGTGCGTATCGTATCTGCGGTAGTGGCAGTACGTGTGCTTGTGCGGGTGTCTTTGTTGCCTATTGCCGACTGTTCGATTCGTGCTGGAGCGCGCTCTCGTTTCTTATGGTCCTGTCATTTCCGGACTTCTTTTTGTGTATCGATGGCCACGGCACACACATAAACCCCGTACACGTATATTAATCAGTATAATTCGTTGTCATTTACCCCCCCCCCCCTAGACTTTACCCCCCCCTGAAATTTACCACTTTTTTGGGATTTTCGATGTACACTGGGAAAAACAGTGTCTTTTACCCCCCCCCCTGGAACGGTCACGGAACTGCCTGTGAAATGGGGTCTGCAGTGTTCACAAGGGGTCCGGGGCTCTTTCACAGGAGTTCCACAGCCGCTGTGGAGTTCCACCGCCGCTGTTCTGATGCAAAAGGAAAAGCTAGAGTGCTGAGCAGGCAGAAGTAGCAGCAGGATTCAGGGTCTTGCCATGGCCCAGCATCCACTTTTATGCCCCTAGCTTCACACTGTCCGGCCCCCCAGGTGGTCTCCCTGGTTAGACGTGGCGATCATGAAGTAACCCTGCAGGTGCCCCAGGACAGTGTCCTTTACCCCCCCCTGGAGCCTCCTTTACCCCCCCCCCCCCCCTGGAAATTACCCCCCTCGGCCAAAATTTAGGCCTCAGGGGGGGGGGGGGGGGGGGGGTAAATGACAACGAATTATACTGATATTATTATTTACTCACGGATATTATTTACTCTTAGAAATAATTTCATTTATTATTTACTTCCCGCAAACCCGTTTCATAAATCGATTCGTTTATTATTTGCTTTCCCGTGTATTATTTACTAATAAATAAGTAAATAATATACGCGTACGGGGTTCACTCACGTAAGTTGTCGAGTATTCGGTGACGGTCAGTATGTGAAAACTCGAGTGTGGATGCCTCGACCTCTATGGCGGGACTGCCTCTCGGGCAACCGGCTGTGTTTTCGGGGGGGGGGGGGAGCTGGAACACCTGACGCGGAAGCATAGCCTGCTGCATAAGAACGCCGCAGGCAGCAGAATGCAGCGGACCAACACCAGAAAAAGCGCAACAAACTCTCGGCGAGCAGGTGCATAGAGCACGGTGCGTCTGCACGCGAGCCTTCTGAACTTGCCCGACCCCGCAGCTGGACCAGGCTGGGGGGCTGGGACACCTGACGCGGAAGCATGCCGTGTGCTCAAGAACGCCGCAGGCAGCAGAATGCAGCGGGTGCCAGGTCCAGCGGCAACAAGCGGCGTGCATAGAGCACGGTGCGTCTGCACGCGAGCCTTCTGAACTTGCCCGGCCCGCAGCTGGACCGCCTTTTGCAGGCTGGGGGCTGGGACACCTGACGCGGAAGCATGCCTTGTGCACAAGAACGCCGCAGGCAGCAGAATGCAGCGGGTGCCAGGTCCAGCGGCAACAAGGCGATGACGCGGCGTGCATAGAGCACGGTGCGTCTGCACGCGAGCCTTCTGAACTTGCCCGACCCCGCAGCTGGACCGCCTTTTGCAGGCTGGGGGGCTCTGGATCCGACGTGCGAGCGGTATAACAGCGGCAGCAATAATTGCAGCTGGTGCTACGCCGGTTCGGCGTTGTTGTCGAACCGAAAAAAGGCTTGCCCGGATGCCGGCCATTTCGCACGCCTCCACTGCACCGAGCGTCGTCTCGAATTGAACCGAGAATGCATCGAAAGTGACGCACGTGGACGGTTGGAGATAGGTACGAGTGCGCTCGACATTGCCCGCGCAGTTGGCGTTCGCCCGGTGGTTCACGTACGAAGCAGTAGTTCTAGCCTATCTATCGTCCACCTGCCTGTCCACCGGGACACTGGCCTTCAGTGCAAGAGAGAGATGAGAGCCGAGCTAACCCTCTTTTCCAGGTGACCATTGTCGTAAAGGTTCCTTTAAAGGTATCGTATGTTAGTGTGCGTATCGTATCTGCGGTAGTGGCAGTAGTGTGCCTGTGTCTTGTTGCCTATTGCCGACAACTCTACATATTTTAGCGCGCGCTCTTATTTCCGATGTGTCTTGCCGTTTCCGCGGTTCTTGCTTTCCAACAGACTTGTTCGGACTTTCGTCGCGGGGAGGTTGGGGGGGGGTGCACGAACGTGCTGGAATGCTGAGCGTCCTACCTGCGCCGTGTTCGGTCCTTTTCAGAGTGCCTACGTCTGGCTCTTCGGACTGTTGAGCACCTGGGCAGTAAGACCACCCACGCTACGAGAGCACAAGCGATTCCTTCGGGGACGGGCCCTAATGTTTAGCCAGAACTTGCCATGCAGGCAAAGTTCGGCGCGGCATCAAGTCGGGGGGGAAATCTTAGTTTAATAACACTGCCTCTCATGTATGGTTGATGCTAGCATCAAGTCTTCTTCGAGGGGGGGGTCAAAGCTGAAGTACCTCTTGGGAGAAAAGCAACGTCGGGCGGCTTGATACACCGCTGCGTTGGAATTGAGCCCTGGAACACATCCCAAAAAAAAAGGAAAATGGGGTGTTCCCGGTCTCAGCAGGTTTCTTCTTCGCCCCACAAAACGTGGGGGCGGCAGCCCGAGAGTCTTAGCCCAACAGTAGATATATTCTAGAACGGAAGTTCCACCGTTTACGTTCAGCATGCGCCAGAAGGCACACTCGCTTTTGATGCGGCAACCCTCCTTGCGCGCTAGCTGATGCGACACGCATTCCCATTCTACTCGACAGAAGTGGGGGGCGGCAACCCTCCTTGCGCGCTGGCTGATGCGACACGCATTCCCATTCTACTCGACAGAAGTGGGGGGCGGCAACCCTCCTTGCGCGCTAGCTGATGCGACACGCATTCCCATTCTACTCGACAGAAGTGGGGGGCGGCAACCCTCCTTGCGCGCTAGCTGATGCGACACGCATTCCCATTCTACTCGACAGAAGTGGGGGGCGGCAACCCTCCTTGCGCGCTAGCTGATGCGACACGCATTCCCATTCTACTCGACAGAAGTGGGGGGCGGCAACCCTCCTTGCGCGCTAGCTGATGCGACACGCATTCCCATTCTACTCGACAGAAGTGGGGGGCGGCAACCCTCCTTGCGCGCTAGCTGATGCGACACGCATTCCCATTCTACTCGACAGAAGTGGGGGGCGGCAACCCTCCTTGCGCGCTAGCTGATGCGACACGCATTCCCATTCTACTCGACAGAAGTGGGGGGCGGCAACCCTCCTTGCGCGCTAGCTGATGCGACACGCATTCCCATTCTACTCGACAGAAGTGGGGGGCGGCAACCCTCCTTGCGCGCTAGCTGATGCGACACGCATTCCCATTCTACTCGACAGAAGTGGGGGGCGGCAACCCTCCTTGCGCGCTAGCTGATGCGACACGCATTCCCATTCTACTCGACAGAAGTGGGGGGCGGCAACCCTCCTTGCGCGCTAGCTGATGCGACACGCATTCCCATTCTACTCGACAGAAGTGGGGGGCGGCAACCCTCCTTGCGCGCTAGCTGATGCGACACGCATTCCCATTCTACTCGACAGAAGTGGGGGGCGGCAACCCTCCTTGCGCGCTAGCTGATGCGACACGCATTCCCATTCTACTCGACAGAAGTGGGGGGCGGCAACCCTCCTTGCGCGCTAGCTGATGCGACACGCATTCCCATTCTACTCGACAGAAGTGGGGGGCGGCAACCCTCCTTGCGCGCTAGCTGATGCGACACGCATTCCCATTCTACTCGACAGAAGTGGGGGGCGGCAACCCTCCTTGCGCGCTAGCTGATGCGACACGCATTCCCATTCTACTCGACAGAAGTGGGGGGCGGCAACCCTCCTTGCGCGCTAGCTGATGCGACACGCATTCCCATTCTACTCGACAGAAGTGGGGGGCGGCAACCCTCCTTGCGCGCTAGCTGATGCGACACGCATTCCCATTCTACTCGACAGAAGTGGGGGGCGGCAACCCTCCTTGCGCGCTAGCTGATGCGACACGCATTCCCATTCTACTCGACAGAAGTGGGGGGCGGCAACCCGAGAGTTTGCAGTGCAGCAGATTTTCCACGTCGGCCGCTGGGGGGGGTGGGGGACCGACTGACCCATGTCCAATTGCTGTTGGCACGGAAACCTTCTCCACTTCGGCCTTCAATGTTCTCGATTGAATATTCGCTACTACAACCAAGATCCATCAAGACCACGCACTCCTACGCACGCCTGGCTTTGTGATACCAGTACGCGGCCAACTATGGGTGGTTCAAGCGCGATGCGTGTCGGCTACGGTGGCGGCGGCGGGGTGTCCTCCCCTCTGCAAAGCAGCGTCGCCCGCAGGTCGCCGAGTCGCTGCGCGAAGTCGTGGACCACCGGCGAGATCAACGGGAACCGAGCGTAAAACGGAGTTTCCTCCGCCGCGTCCAGCATGTAGTCGTGCAGCACGGAGATCGGGGCGAGGATGATGTGGCCGTAGTACGCAATGTTGTCCAGCAGAAGCGGATGCACCAACCCGAGGATGTACAGTGCGTGCGTGCAGACCTCTTCGACATCCCGCAGATCGCACGGAGCCGGGTCGACCTGATCAGTCACAGCCAGGGCGCGTTGGAACGCGGTGGCCGGCCGTTGGCGCTTCAGGTGCGCCATCAGGGTCACTGCCTGGGCCGCAAGCTCCGCGTTCCTGCAAAAGGTCAGGTAGCGAGCGACGTTCGCCTTCTTCTGGCTCCCCGTGTGCTCATCCGGGTCGTCGGCGGGGGCCTCCTTCGGCGGCGCGTCCGGCGCGGGCCGGCCTTGCCGCGCCTTGCGGGGCGACGCCCGCCGCCTCTTGTCAGGGGGGCTGTCGCAGCCGTCCCTTTTCCGCTTTCCCCCGCCCGGCGAAGTGGTCTCGGCGCTGTCCCGACGCGGGGTGCCGGCTTCACCGTCGGCCTCCGCTGAGGTCGTCATGAACAGCGAATCGCGGAGGGTCGCGAACCGTTTGCTGTTCATCACGCCTTCGACCGTCAGCAGCACGTTGAGAATCGCTTGGAGCGCTCTGTGCGGGTGCGGTTGAAGTTCGGGGCTTCAAGTGGGTGATTTTGAATTGGTTTGTGCGCACTTCCTTCAACCTGTTTTGTTCATCCAACGGGAGTGAGGATAGTACGCTGCCATCGATCATTTTTTGTTCTTGGCAAATTTACATTTAGACACAACGAACGAGGGTCCAAAAACCCGGAATCTACCACTCGGGTGGCCCTAAAAAAAGAAGAAAAACGCTCCGAAATTCCAGAAGAAGTAGTCGAATGCTCGTTTAGGTTGAGATGGTGGCTGCAGAATGCGAAAACAAGGCGAAATTACCACAAGGCAATTCCTGGGAACTAGTTCAGAACTCCAAAACGCATTCTGCGAAAACAAGGCGAAATCACCACAAGGCAATTCCTGGGAACTACTTCAGAACTCCAAAACGCAGCCACAAAAAAAACAGCCCGACGGCTGAATCGAAGTATAGCCCACTTGTCACTTTCACCAGTTTTTGAGTTTCTGACACGCTGCTTTTGGGTCTTGTCAGAAGGTTGGGTGCGGCAGGACCCCCAGCGGATAGGGCGTGGGCTTCTCCATCCGGCACTCGGCTCAAGACTTCTGTTTTCATCTTGCGGTGTTAGCTGCACGGGGGTTTCGGCCCGTACAGCAGCTGAATGTCTTTACACAGGTGACACATCTCACCAGAGGGTGTGGCAAGCTCTCTCTGCAATGAGCTCGGCCTGACAGCTGTCCTGGTCGGCAGTCGCCACCTGGATCACGGTTTTGAGTCCGGCTCCGAGACCCGCTCGCACGGGGAGGTGGCGCCATTCATTTGTCGCCAGGCATTCTGCAATGCTGACGACTGCTACCCCCTGTGCATGCTAATCCATGTGGTTCGTGTACTCAAAAGAACTCAATGCTACCCCGGTGCGTATGTGGGTGCGCTGAAGGCCGTGGCTGAACCGGAACGTGTGTGTGGTGTATGGTCTGAAGCGCATTATAGGCCACTGGTCATTTTCACCAGTCGGTTTGAGCTTCCGACACGCTGTTTTTGAGCCCTGCGAATTCTTTCTGAAGGGAGGGCGGGGCGGGATCCTCCGGGGAACCGATAGCGCGTGGGCGGTTTGCAGCTTCGCATCCCGGTATTCAGCTGAAGACTTCTGCTATCATCAAGACGCGGTGTTCAATGTTCTTAGCATGCGGTTTCGCAAAGCTCTCTCTGTGTAATGGCCTGATTAGCATTCCCCGCACATGCACAGCATCATACTTTGCCAGCATCATCCTGCCCAAACCTCTTCATGATGTCATCCTACCTAGCCGGTCCGTCCCCTCGGATTAGTTGAGGTTAGAATGCAGAATATCTGTAGCGATGGCCTGCATTCGCCACTGGATGACTACCTCTTCGATCGTACCGTGTCGTGCTTCTGGCGTTTGCACTCATTCGAATCATCGTCTTCGCGCGGTCGCTTTGCGACTCTTCCCTTCCTTGCCGGTTTGCATGCTTCTGCGGCCTATGCCTTCGCTTTCACCGGCGGCGCTGGGCACTTCTTCTTCCGTTGGGGGGTCGTCATCTCTCGTCTTCGCTTCATCGGCGCTGATGCCTTTCTTGCTGGTGACGGTGTTTGGGTTAGTTTGGGTTAGAATGGAAAAAATTAGTATGGCGCTTCCGTTTGTTTGTGCGCATTAGCGGCTTTTCACCTGATTTGGTAAGTTGCTTTTAGTACGCTGCCAACTACTATTTTTTTAGTACCAACAATGCATTGTTAACACAAAAAAATCGGTTACGATAATCTCGCATTGCCGGCATCGCGGCTACCTCTTCGCACGTGACCGTCATAGACTGACGAAAACAGCTCCAAGGGAGCTGTATGCAGATACAGCTCCCTGGACGTACTGGGGATGAGGATGGGCCTGATAGAACGTGGTGCACCGTGATAAACAGCGGCAGGCAATTCGATGCAGTTCCAGGGGATAGAAAGGGACCGACTTGATCCTCCACATATAGGCAGATTTCTTCTTTGGCCCTAAGGTATTTTCGACTTTCTCTTATATCCCTAGCTATTTTCCCTTTTATCCCTAACTAGGGATATAAGGGAAAATAGCTAGGGAAAAAACAGAAAACAACTAGGGATGTAAGAGAACCTATTAGGGATATAAGAGAAAACATTAGGGATATACGAGAACACATTAGGGATATAAGGGAAAACCTTTTCAACCCTAGGGATATAAGGTAATTACACCCCACATATAATATTACGTTTATTTTCTCGTTTGGTCACACACAGCAAACACACCGTCTATCCAGCTTAATTTCCGGTTCCGGCGTGCTTGTACAGGAGGTCCTTGCGATCCAGCTGTCGTTGAGGCCCTTGCCCAGTTCTATGATCCCGTTGTCAACTGTCGCTGCCGAATTTTGTACCTGTGTGTGAGTGGAAGCGAGGGTCTTACGTGGACCCCGAGGTAAGAGAAGCTTGAGGGCTGAGGCTGCCGCCCCTCGGAGGGTAATCACGAGACTGCCCACTTCAGCTCGGCCGGGTGGGGAATAAAAGCTTCTTTTATTCACCGGATTTTCCCGGAATTTCGGGCTCTTGTTACCCCCCGAAAATCGGCTACAAGTAGAATAAGGTCCGCCCACGTTTTCCGAGCATAACTAAGCCGTTCCGTCCCCTGATAGACCGTGATAGACCGACGAAAACAGCTCCAGGCAATTCGATGCAATTCCAGGGGATAGGGATGGACCTGACAGACGGCGATGCACAGGTCATTCGAGTGCAGTTTCAGGAACCGTGTTTTGTGTCTATATCGACGGTCAAGGCGGGTTGGTGTTCTTTTCTTTTTTGCAGCTGTGTTTTCCATGTCTTTACTGACATATTTGTACGTAGTTTTTCGTTCTTTGTTACCCGTTCATTAGAATAGCGTTGCATACCCGCAGCACCAGGCGCGCCGCGTCGTCGAGCAGCGCCGCCTGCACGTTGCCGTCGGCGTTCAGCGCCGCGGAGAACGGCTGCGGGAACCCGCCGCCGTGCTCCCGCGGCGGCCCCGGCGCCGCGCCCGCCGCGAACACTGCGTCGAGCCGCGCGACCGCCGCCGGCGGCGCCGCCTTCGGCAAGCCCGCGTAGCACGCCAGCAGCGCTATCTCGCAGTTGATCGCCGCCACGTGCACGCCCACCGACGACGGCTTCCGCTCGTCCGACCCTAACGGGCCGCCGGAAGGCCCGCCCGTCCGCCCTTGGGAGGCAGCCGGCGAAGACGGGGAACCGCCTGGCTTCCGGTCGTCCTCAGGGTTCCCCACGTGCAGCGGCCGTTTCAGCAGCCACGCCGCGCACGCCGTCCGGAGCAGCCCCCCGGGGCTCGACGCGGCGGGGCAGTCGGTTGACACGACCGCTTCGAGCACTGCCAGCAGCCCTACGGCGGCCTCCTCCGCGCCTGGCGCCGCCGCGGCCCGCAGGAACTCGAAGACTCCGGTGATCAACCCCGCCAGAGACCCGCGCACGGCGCCGCAGGTCGCGCGGCACGTGCTCAGGTAGTACGCGCCGACCACCCCCCGCTGCGGCGGCGGCCCCCCATCGCCCACCGGCAGGCACGCCACCGCCTCCCACAGGCCGTGCCCCCCCGCGAACCCCCCCGGTGGCACTCCTTCCCGCGTAGGTTGACCTTCGGGGGGTGCTGCTGCTGCTGCTGCTGCTGCTGCTGCAGCAGCAGCAGCAGCAGCAGCAGCAGCACCCGCCGCGAGATTCGGGAGGGGAAGGGACAGGACCCCTGACGTGCCGACGAGCCAGCGGTGGAGGGGGCGGGCGATGGTCGCGTGGGCGGCGCCGCCGCCCCCGCCGGGGCTATCGAGGAGGAGGGGCGACGTGCAGTACACGGCTTGCTGCTGGGGGTCCGGGTTGTTGGGGGCGGGCGGGCTGCCTTCTTCTTCGTCGGCGAAGGCGGCGGCGGCCAGGTTTTGGAGCTGGGCGCCGGGGGCCTCGAGGCGGGAGAGGGCGAGCAGCACCCGGACCGCCGCAAGCACCGCCGGCAGCAAAGCCTCCGCCTTCGCGGCCGTGGCCGCCGCCATGTGCTCCAAGGACGTGGGCCCGGAGACGACTGGGGAGAAGGAGGCTGAGGACTTCTGCCCGGCCAGCGGAGAGTGCTTCCGGGCGGAGTCCTGCTCTGCTTTCCACGCGCCGACGGCGTCGCTGCGCGCCTTTTCGGCGTCCTTCGCGATCGCGAAGCACACCACCAGGGGGTACAGCGCCCCGGCGTACAGGCACGGAAGGTCGGACGCGCCGCTGGACACCTCCGCGCTGAGCACGTCCCACGCCGAATTCGCGCCGAGGTCACCTTCGGGGAAGGGCGCCGGCTTCGGGAGGGAGCTGAGCTTGGACGCGGGGATGCCAGGTTGGTCCGCGGAGTGCGCGAGGCACGCGCGCAGAGCGTTGACGGCCTTCGGCGCCGCCGCCTGCAACGCGGCGGCGACGCCCCGGTTGTAGCGGGGCGCCGACGGCAGCACCTCCGCCGCCACGGCGCCGCCGACCCACCGCAGCCGGACGGCCGGCCGCGGCCGCAGGCCGCTGAGGCTCGCGCCGAGGGCGGTCGTGTCGGCGTCGCGGGCCGGCGCCGCCGGCTGCTGTCGCGCGCGCTCTGCTGCGGCGGCCGCCGCCGCGGAGGCGGCGGCGGACGCGGCGGCGGCCGCCGCCGCGTCCACCGCGTGCGCCCGCTCGTCTTCGGTTGACCGGAGCTTGCGGAAGGCGTCGTCGCGCTCCTCGCGGAGGTGGGTGAGCTCTTCGCTCGTCTTCGTGAAGTTGCCTTCTGCCGCGTCGGCGCGGCTCTTCCACGCAGCTTCCTGCAGCGTGTGTTGGATGGTGGGTCCCTACTTTCCGACCACACGAAATTTTGGTAAACCCCGCGAGAGTAGGAGAAAGTAGAAAAGGGAAACTAGAGTTTTCGTTGACCGCACTACCCTGAGCCCAAATCCTGGACGTGGTTTCAGGTGGCAAATTTGGCAAATGATCATGATCAGAAGGTCCTACTTGGGCGGTTCAGTTTCCTCACACATTGCATGGGCTAAAAGAAAAGTCCTGTACACCGTGAGAGTACGAGCAAGAAGGAGAGAGAGAGAGAGAGAGACGAGTTAGTGTGCAGGGACCATCTCTCCGAGGAGTATCCGGTCGCCCCACTACTATCCCGTACTACTACGGCGGGCGCAAGTCGTTGCGCCGTGGGCGCGGAGCGAGCCGTGGCCCTGTCAAAGATGATTGTTGCACCGATGGTGGCGCAGCCGGGGGCGTTCTGACTGGCGGACGAGACCGCCTGGCAGGCGTGTGTTGGCACATTGTTTCGCGGGCACTCCTTCTTTTGGCAATAGCCCGCCCTATGACGGGGGCTAGCATCTTGACAGAGAATCTCAACTCCCACTGAACATAGGGTACGTCGTGCGGATATTCAGGCACGGCATCGTTCCAGCTGTTACGGGCGCAAATTGTTTCCAGCTTGCCCAACATCCACTCGGTCTTCCGTCCAGCCGCAAAGCGTGGGCGGTGGGTACAACCCGGCATAGCCGGCGCACCAAAACAGCGGAGGGAACAGACCCCCTGCCGCCATTTCCCAGGGAAGGAGGCGACTCCTGAGTCGGCGCAGCACAGGTCGTTGATGGCTCGCATAAGGTACCCAATTTGCAGCCCCTTCTCGGCGAAGGTTCTCCCCGGGAGCTTCGAACGCGTAAATGCCTCAAAATCAAGCGCGAGTTCCACGCCTGTCGTCGGGAGAGGGTTGGAGCTGACCCACGATAGACTCCGCAGCCAGAAGACCAACGTCGCTGCGAAGCGGGTTCCGATGTTGGTCGTAAGCAACTTACGACTGTCCGTTGCTAAGTGTACGTCGTATTTCGTCGACGCACCTGAGGCGAGTTCCCAAGGGCGTGTTGCCGCAAGGCTCCGCTGCGCCTGCGCCATCTCGATTGAGATCGTACCGATCAGCCTCTGGATCTTCTCCAGGAGGTCAGGAGGGGTCCCGTAGGGGGGTATCCCTCTAATGCACAAGCACTGGGGCATGTCCCGGACCATCGCCTCAGCAATGCAAAACCGGGATCGCAGCTCGTTCCATCTACAACCTGGGCCCGGACATTGCCAGTAGTAATGCCACAGGGTCCCCGTCGCACCGCTGTCGCAGAACTCGCAGTCGCCGCTCCCCGAACCCCACTTCCTGCGGCACCATTCCCGTGAGTACACCGCTCCCCCAATACATCGACTGATCGCGGAACTCAATTTGTGGTCCGTCGCGCGGTTCAGCCAAAGCCGATTCATGGCACGTACGTCCACCCCTCCTTCGATTCCGTCAAATCCTTGTCTCTGTGTGGTCAAGTAACGCCACGCGCGCAGACGCAGGCCCTCACGAAAGAGGTGTGGGGCTTCTTTACCGAGTAGCGACACGGGAGTCCCGTCGAAAGACAGGGACTGGAAGCTGTGCTGCGTGGCCCGTAGGAATCTTATCTCCCGCAGAAGATTAGCCATAAGACCTACGGGACCCTTGATAGACGAGTCGGCTCCCACGCGAAGGAGAGCGTCCATCCTCACCCGAAACCTCTCTTTCCCGTATTGTTTCACGAACGTGCGGAATAAGCTGAAACCTGAGGCGCATGCCGGATCACACAGGTGTGCTTTTGCAACCAGGGAGAGAACCGCAAGAGGGCTCTTCGCCCGGTTAGATCGAGGGATCACGCAAGCGGAGAGTGCCGTTCGGAGCGTTGAGCTGTTGACGAAGCCACCTGTTGTATTCGTGCAGTAGGCCGCCCCGTAATACGCGGAGGCTGCGATCGTCTGCATTATGCGGAACTTCGTGCGATGCATGAGCGGCGCCGCCTCAAGTCTGGCCGCGGCCTCGACCGTGGCGTTGGCCCTGCGGTTGTCAACGGGTCCCTCTGTGCCCAGGGGGACACCCAAAACCTTCACTATTTTGCTCGATCGAATTATTTTGCGACCGATCACGAGGCGAGGAGGCTCTGGGGACGTCGAGAAGGAGACCGACTTGTCCTCGTTGAGGGCAAAGCCTGTCAGGCTGTCGAACACCTCTGTGGTTCGAATTCCCTCTTGGAGTAGCCTCGCAAGTTGCGACAGCAGGTACAGATCGTCGGCGAACGACTTCGGACTCACCCGAGCTCGGCTGACCAAGGCCTTCGAGAGAACAGAGAGGAGCGCGTTGATCAGGACCACTGATATCGGGCAGCCCTGGAGAATTCCGTTGGTGACAGTGAACATCTCGCCGACTCCCAAGGGGTACCGGAAGCGACGCCTCAGGTGCTTGTATATGTGGCGTAAGGGTGCCAGCACACGCTCGTGAAGCCCAAGCGCCTCCATCAAGTCGAGCACCAGGGCCTGAGGGACGCGGTCAAAGCACTTGGCAAAGTCGAGTGCGACCCCGCACAGGGGTGTACCGTTTGTCAGTGATTCCTCTATCGATAGGGCGATATCCATGACCACGTCGTCGCAGGAGTGGCCGTGCCGGAAACCATGTTGAGACCCGTGAATCCATAGCTCTTGCCAGAGCATGACATCCTGTAGGCGCACGCTAGCCCAGAGTCGATATACCACGCTCGAGACAGTAATCGGACGCAGCTTCAGTGGATCACTCCCTTCTCCTTTAGGAATTAAGGTGACCATTGCGTCCAGGACTCCGTCGGGCCAGAAGCCGGTTTCCTCTACCTCGTTGAGCACCACGACAAAGCTTTCCAGGATTGCATTCGGCAGAACGGCGATTTCACGCATGCGCCAGCCGTCTACACCGCAAGACGTCTGTACGCTCTTCTTTTTCGCCACCTGACGAAGCCGCTCGGCCGTGATCGGATTTAGATTGCATGGGTGTTGCGTGATAAAGTCTTTGTACTCCTGGAAGAAAGGGGCAAACTCGGGTTCCCTCTTCTCGGCGTACATGCGGAGCACTGGATCCCAACTCCTCCTCACCAACGCGTCAACTTCTGCCAAGTTCGCAGTGAGCCGCCCATCGGCCCCAGTTACAAACGATAACCCCGATGGCGCGTCTTTCTTCACCCAAGCGAACGATTCCTTCCCCAGGGGGTCGCGAAGCTCCCGCTGACTCCTCGCGCTCTTCAGGTATCTCGAAGTTAGCGTGCTATGCGCCAGGTCACGACACAGTCCTGAGACGGTAAACGCGAGGCCTCTTCCGATTTTCGCTGACGGCGGCTCGGGTGGCAGAGCACACTTCCCATCCGTGCGCTGCAACACGAAACTTCGAAAGGAGCGTATTTTCGTCCACTGTCCCTCAAGCTGGAAGGGCAAAGGGCCAGGGGAGACGATTGTGCTTTCCCATTTGGCTCTGGCGGCTGCGTACTCCCGTATGCGCCCAAGGAGACACCTGGCTCTCTTCAAAGAAGCTGTATCGGCTCCCGCACCTTCAGGGGACGGCCTCGCCGATACTCGCTGAGAGTTCAATTCCCGACGTACGCCACGGCCACAGTACCCGGTTAGGTTGCCTTCGATTCCGGATTTGAGGATGAGGTACTCTTCCGCAGCTCGCGAAGTCCGTTGCCAGAGGAAGTTCACCCGGGGGCTACCTTCGAGCCCGGGGGGGCAAGGGTCCCCGAGGCGGTACTTCTCAGAGACGTTCCGGAGGGCATTCGGGTCGTCCAGGCCGCTCAGCCCGGTGCTTGGAATTGCCCGGGGGTACCGGAGTACCGGGTTCAGTTGTTGGAATACTGCAAGATTAAAGGTGGCTCGGACCGCCTTGTGCGTAGGGAGGCCGGCTTCGAAAGTCTCCACGCGACCGAGAGCGGCAGAAGCGACTTCGTTGGTGAGAAGAAGGTCGATGCGTGACGGCTGACCGTGGTAACATGTAAACTCTGCAGGACTTCCCAGGGCTTCAGCTTGCAGCTCGGCAGAGTCCGACCAGCCGTTGCGCAAGGCGAAACGGAGCGCCGGGGAACCGAGGGGGGTCGTGTTGAAATCGCCGGCGGCGACAAGGGGCACAGCACCCAAGCGCTGGCGCAATCCCCACAGGGATCCCTCGATCAACCTTTCCCGCTCGGGTTTTTCGGAAATGCCACAGTGACCGTACAATGACACCACGTGTACGGCTCCTTTACCTACACCTGTCGCGACACGTACATGCAAGAAGCGGGCCGATTCGTAGGCACGTTGCTCGGCTGCGTCAAAAGGCTCGACGATACATGCAGGCAAGCCTTTCTTGACGAAAATCGCGACTCCTGCACTACCTCCTGTAACCTGGGATGGGACGCTGTTGCCGCACTTCCGCCCAACACAGCAGCTGCCGAAGAAGGGTTGCCATACATCAAGGGCGCCGGCTTGTTTCAGGGCCATCCGGATACTTCTCTGCCCGGCACTCGTCAACTTCGTTTCTTGAACACAGATGATGTCCGCCGCTATGCAGATGAGGAGGTACAGGTTCTTCATCAAGGACGTGACATTTATAGTCACAATTCGAATTGGTGGAGGGCCAGGGTTGGGTTCGATACCTTGAGTCACGAGAAGCGCGTACGCTACGAGGGCCAGATAGAACTCTCTCGTCGGCTGGGGGGACAAATCGTTGGCGTGGATCACCATTGTGACTCCGGGGGGGGGACGTCGGCGGTCGCCTGCGCGGGCGAGGGAGATGAAGTTGGCGGCGTGGCCCGCGACTTAGTCCAGCATGCGTGACAGATTGCAGCCTGGCAGGGGCCGTGCGCGCAAAGCGCTTGGCTTGTCCGACCTGCATGCCTTTGGCGCAGACCACGCAGAGG